>JAECUM010015521.1:0-52365 GCA_016617855.1 Megalonaias nervosa
ATTACTATCAGATTTTTGTTGATAACATTAGTGCCAACGTTCACCTGAGTTTCACAGCTCCATACATTTCATTAGCCAAAAAAATACAAAGCAAATGTTACAGTATATGCTATGTTCGATAACTACAAAAGATTTTAAACTTAGCTGGAACAGTATTATCTCCCTTTTAAAAAAGATAGGGCATAAAAGTGTGGAAATAAATGTTGCAAAGATTGCCTAAGGTTTTGCTTCTGTGATTGTGATTACATTAAATTCTCCAATGACAGGCCAAAGGGACTTACATTTTAATCTTTTTTTTAAAAGAAGTCAGAGTTGGTCTCTCAATGGAAATATGTTTATTGTTAATGATTGTGGTAAGCAAGTTGTAGGACTATCTTTTAACATTAGTTTCAGATTATTGTGATTTTATTAAGGCATGCTCTCAGTTTAGATTATCAGTGTACAGAGTTATATTTCTTCACCAATGAACAATGTTTCATCATTCGCTATTAAGTATGATTTATTGTCATAACAATACAAATAAAATTTAATTCTACCGGTTACTTTTCGACGACATTCAAATAGTTCTTTCATTGCTATCTTACTGAGAAGATACTTACTACCTTTTACAAAAACCTTCGACCGGTCTAAGTCTATATTAATTTTTGTATACTGTTGCTGGCTGATCGGATCATGAAAATTGTCATATTTTAGTGCAAGCTCGTATCACAAACTTTCGAGATAATTAAAATATTTGCTATCGTCTAATCTGATAAGGGAGAGTTTGATTCTGTCAAATTTACTAAAACAAATACCTGAAATTTCATCGTTAAATTCAAATGATAATTGTTGGCTATTAACCATTTTTTTTTTTTATTTTGCTATTAACTCCATCGACTAATGTTAAATTTTCGAACATTATTTCTGATGTTTAGACTAAATTACTTGCATTATGTCCAAGTGCTAGTGTATTAATTCCGTTTCTGCAATACCTTTTATCATCAAAATTACTTAGTCCCCGTTTTATGATCGTATCCGTTTCAAGTTTATGATGATTTGTTCTGATAACATTTGTTTTGATAAAACTGACATTATTGTTAGCGCTGCTTTAAAATCGTCAAAATTCATCATCTTTTTCACATATCCTCGAGGAATACCTTTTGCTTTTTTTGTAAATTTATTGTCATCTAATATGACAGCATACATTTTACTCTTTAGTCCGACAAATTCCCTAACTGGCATAAACAAAAATTCATCTTTCATTTTTTCAATAACTTTCTTATTATCTTGAAATCCACTACATGCTGGAAATCCACTACATGCTGGATAATCTGATAAATCGAACAGATTTTTATTATTGTAAATATCCTCATAGACATCTTCACATTTTATATTATAAACTAGCGAGTCTGTATCAGTAAATAGCAACTCCGAATTTGGCCATTGCTTTTTGGTAAAATTGTAGTGAAAATTATACATCAGCCACTTCGATATATCAAGTACAGCTGCACCAACATAAATCGGTTTATTTAACTTTAAATTTGTTTTTCGTCGTTGTATTGCAACAAGATTTTCATTAAATATTTTCATACTAACAAAACCATCATCGTTAACTAATTTACTTCTGCGATTTATCTCATTCGCTTTCGAATATTCTCCATTGTCTTACCGAACACCGAGTTGTTCATTAACTTGAAAAAGTGTTTCTCAAATTCGGTTTTAGCCACAGCACGACGTTTCGTATTTAAGTCAATATAATTTGCCATCCACCTCGACTGATTAAACTTTAGCACGCGATGGACTTTTCTCAGAATTAGTCCAGCATCTACTGCTTGTTTTAAATTTTTGTAATGCATAACGTAATTTCTGTTATTTAACAAATTTGGAACTAACTTATTAACAATCGAATTTTTTGCTGTTGTCGTTGCTCGTTGTTCAGGCGATAATAAACTATAATCAATCATCATTTACTCTGCACAAAACGGGTAGTCGTTATGTAGATCATGTAAAGAACTAGGATAATCTAGATCAATTTCAACAAAGTATGAAATATCGGAAAAATCATTATTAATTTTTCTAGATAAATCTTTTTCAGTTTCTCTAGGAAATTGATCTGGAGTTATCCAATGAAATCCATCACAAGGCATTGGCACTGACATCGCATATCCATACAAATTCAAACAATCTAGATAAACAATATGATTAGATGGGAGATTTTTATTATCATTTTTCAGATATTTGTTATTAGCTACTGCATATTTTTTTGTTATAACGCTAATTCCGCCTCTGATACCTTTTTCAATAAAGTTAAACATATCAACATCTGCTAAGAGATCCAGTTCTATCTTACTTGTTTTTAGTAGAGCGTCCCAAGACAATCCTGGAGCAGAATAATGCCAACAAGGATCTAGTCCATAATTGCTGTAGCATACTGGACGAAAACTCTCAAAAACATCTGCTAGTAATAATACATTTGTTTTTAAATATAGAGCGTGATAATCACCAAATGTTTTGCAACTAAATTTATTCCAAATATCTTGTGCATATTTATATTCGTCATTAGTGATATTTTCATTTTTGAGTTGCGAGTAAAATTTATCTTTATCAGGAAGAGAAGTTTCATCAAATCTACTCCAGTCGTCGAGATACTCGTACGGAAAGATACCTTTTTTTGTCAAATTGATATAGTTTTCACCAAAACAACTTTTTAGGTTAGCGAAATTGCTACCAGCGCTTGTAGCGCTGTTAACAAGCTCATCTAATGATGCTGCCATAAATTGCAGGCTATAAATAAAACGTAATTTACCGAGCGTCACCGACATATACTTTTCAAAATTGTTTGGAATACATTTTATTGTATTATTTAATTTTAGTTTAGCTTTAATATTTTCATCACCAAAAGCTTCTACAATGATATGACTGTCATAGCCACGAAAGTTATGTAAAACTACAGGAATAAAATCTGGAGCATGAAATTTTAAATTGCAACTGTTATGAGCTGCTCCACGATATTGGCCGGTCAAATGACAATGATCTCGCACCTTATCACAGACTCCGTTGGAGTCTACCAACAACTTTTCACAAATATGACAATTAACTGCATCATCAAAATCAAGTTGTTGTTTAGACGTTATTTTCATTGGAGCTGTTTTAAATAATCTGTTAGAAATTTTATTAACTTCGTCTATTAAATTTTTTAATAGCCATACGGCCGGATTTTTACCTCTGTATAATTTTATTGGAGTTGAAAATTTATCGTTAGCGCAACAAACTACTTTATAAGCTACTCCGCAAGGAATATGCTGTTGTATTTTTCTAGTACTGGATTTATTCGGATTATTTTCTGCTCCAACCACAAGAACGAGTAGACACTCGAAATCAGCATAAATAACAAAAGGAATATTTAGTTTATGATCATAATTTTTAAATTTTAATATTTTTTTCTTTTTCGCCAGGCATAGTTATTCTTTGAACGTTGACATAGTATTTGAGATGCTCTTGCAGTATTCCATCGCCAGAAAAACCCTGCAGACATCTATAACAGAAATATTTTTTATTTTTAGCTTTACTATACTGTCTGCCAAATAGGCCGTTAAAGTTTTTTATTAAAACGTAATGATTTCTAAAAAACAGCAAGTTTATTGTTGATTGCAAAGCTTTTTCTGAGATATATGTCGGATAAACGTTTTCACACTCGTCAAGACCAAATATAATAACCGAAATATTATTTTGCTTTTCAAACTTTGGTATCTGATTTTCTGTAACTGGAATGCCATGAAAATTTAGTTCCTCTTTGTATGGCAAATACTTTTCAGTTCTGTCGGGGTGATCACTCTGAGGATGTTTCGCAGATAAAATTGACCATTGAAAACATTTGTCATCATTGTTTTTAATATTTATACAGCATTTTTTGTTTTTAATTTTTTGAGGGAGATCGACGTACAAACTACCGCGAAGCACGTTATATTTTGCTGTGTGAAATAAAACTTCTTTTATCATTTCAAATTTCCAACCCGATCCTGATGCAGTAAATTCTTCTAATTTTTTGTTTATTTCTTGATGTATTTCATCGGCGACCATGGCAATGTTTGTTCCAGTTAATATTTTTCTTGATTTTGCTGTTAAATATGGTTCTGAAATTTCGCTGTCAAAACTTTTTCTTTCAAAAATTACATCAAGTACATCCTCAACTGCATGTAACTTTGATAAAATCGTATGATATTGGACTATAAGTTTGATACTTTTATGGGCCGCAAGTTCTTTCGATATAACAGGTTGTAAAAGATGAAATAAACTTGGGGAGTTAAAATTTGCTAAAATATTTGGATCATCAAGTTTGTAACTATTATCGTAACCGGAAAAGGCTGTAGCAATTTTTTCAGATTTGATAATGCTCTTTTTAGCAATATCTCGCAATTTTAACATTATATATAATAGTAATATTTTTATATTTAATTGAATTTTTTTTAATTAGAGATATGAAATCCTTATAATATAACGACAGAAATTTTGAGATATCTGAGATTGACGGCGGAAGAGCAAGAATTTTATCACGTACACCCAAAGTACAACTTATATTGTGCAAATGCACTAGGTTCTGTTATTAATATAGAATCCAAAAAATCTGTTGGCACACCAACGGCAGCTGGTATGTTAATTTCAGTAAAAGGCGATACTACAGAAAGAATTAAAATGTTTAGAAAAGATTTTATTTATACTTTGTTTTGCGACGATATTCCGGAGGGATATAGAATATACAGAGTAAATGACGCAGTTAATGATGATAATATTGAAAATTTATCATTACAAAATGAATTTCAACTTCATTCAGTATTTAATCTTTACGAAGCGTCCGACAGGGGAATTATTCGACATATAAGAACAAAAAAAGTTATTGGAAATTTAAATAGAGATGGATACCTTAATATAAAAGTTAGAGGAATCAAAACTGATTTTGTTCATTATAAAGCCCATCGTTTTGTGTTTGAAACTTTTAATGGCGCTATTTCAGCTGGTTTAGTCATACATCATATTAACAAAATTAAAACAGACAATTGCATTGAAAATTTAGATTTAGTAACAATAAAAGAAAATACTAGAAGAGGATCTAATTCTGATGGTTGAAGTTTTAAAAATCCAAAAAGATCAGTTATTTCAATAAATTTAGAAACTGGAGAAAAAAATGAGATTTAGATCAATTTATTCTGCAGCAAAACACTTTAAAATTAGTTCAGCTAGAATAAAAGATGTCGCCGATGGTAAAAGAAAATCAGCAACGTCAATGTTGACATTTGATAGATTTAATTTTAAATACGATAACTAATGATATTTTCTAGATCATTTCGAGTACGACAATTATGACTAAATTCTATAATATCATCTCGATTAAATCGTAATGTCATCATTTTATTTGTATCGAATTTTATTTTTTCTGCTACTGTTAATAAAAAGTTGTCAGATTCGGCTAATGTTATCGTAACAACAACAAAATAAAAATTATGTCCCAACAAATAATTTCGAATTGCTTCAGCTAATTCTTTGTGATTTATTATTTTAATTCTTTGATGATATTTTATTTCTCCAAACATTCTTATCATTTATTAATTAGATAAAAGATTATTATAATAATAAATTTAACCGACAGACTAGCTGAACCATATTCGGGAGATTTTGTTTCAGTTTCAAATTTTACATTAGAAAATATTACCAATGATATATTTGCTAGCTATACAGAAAATGATATTTTACATAACTATGACGACGAAGATGAAGATAATGTTGTTGTTAGTAAAAACTATTTAAGCAGACCAACAAATGGACGATATGATATTAAGTATCATATTGTTAAAAAAATAATAAAATTTAATTTTGCTATCACAGAGCATCAAATATTTTGGCAACTTATTAAACCCTTTGTAAACGTAAAAATAACTGGACAACAAAGAAATATAAAATACGATTTTATTTTTGTTAAAATATTTAATTTAATGCCAATCGATGATGCAAGAAACTTACATTTAATTTCTTTATGTAAATCAGTGAAATGTAAATCAATATTAATAAAATACGAAGAAGTTTATAATAATATTATTCGATCGATATCGCAGTCGACGAGATCGACCGAGTTGGTACCCAGCTATTAAATGTATCGCTATACCCTCGCCATTTAACTAAACTTTTGTTGCCGCGCTTTTTAATAACTTTTTCAATAACAAATATATCTTGTTCTGTTTTCTGAAGTTCTTGCTCATAAAAACTGCCAGTTATAGGTTCACCTAATAAATCTTTCAACGAGTATGTAACTGGTATTGTTAAAAGTACTTTATCAACAACAAATACTTCTTCGCTCCAGTTATGAGTATATCCTTTCTCAAATGTTTTCTTTTGTCAGAGAAATTCTAACTTTATCACCAACTTTAAATTTATGTCTCCGGTACATATTTTCCTTTGCTAATATTGGATTTGCAATCGCGTCGTTTGGCGACATTTTTCTTTTGCCTAGCGAAAGGGATCTGTGTTTCGTGTTATTATACTCGTCAACAATTTTCTGTAAATTGTCAATATATTTACTCGTATTTTTAGCTGTTAAATATTTATGGATTTTTTCGTTGAGCGTGCGATTAAATCTTTCAACGATGACGCTTTTTACCTCATTTCCTGTGACATATTTTTAAATATTATTTTGCTCTAAAAACTGTTCAAATTTTTTATTAAAAAATTCTGCTCCATGATCAGCCCAGATTCTATTTGGTTTTCTTTCTGTGTTAACAATAATTTGTTTTAATGCATCAGTCATCGATTTCCCTGTTTTATCCGAAACGGGTATACTAAACGCGTATTTGCTAAAAACATCTACAACATTAAAAAGATATTTCTTTGGAGCACCATCAGCGTCAACGTTAAACTGAGCAAGATTTGAGACATCAACTAAATCTATCGCCCAGATCTCATCAACGGCATTTGCGACAACTTTACGTCGCGGAAACTTTTTTTTTAGGTTTGTGTAGCTCAGACGCTAGCGTCTTCGAGGCAAGATCATCATATAATTCTTTTTTACGGAGACCTGAACCAGCCTTCGGTCAACACGTTCTCGCATATTTACAGGTTTCATATCACGAAGTTCGTCTAACATTACTTTATCGCAGCTGTGTTTATTTTGTTCGTTGTCTGGACGTTCAATGTCTCTGTAGCAGATATCATGGCGCATTGCTGTTACATCAATTTGATTGTAAGGCTCTTGTCCTGGCAGCGGATTATCGTTTTCGTCAAGTTGTTTATCAAGAGGATTATAAGTCCAGTATATTTATGGCCTGGCAATGTCCAACCGCCTTTTGGTTTCGGCAATTTGCCAATTAATTTATCTATATCTATACCAAAACCAATTATTTCTCTGTTTTTGCATTTTTGACAATATGTAACAATTTTATTTTGCTCCAGACACAAATCTCTATCGCAATCGCACTCGCATGTCATTTATTTATTAATCGTCTATTAAAATAATTTCTGGATAACCAGCTCCGGTCATATTTGTTAGCGGTGTCGATAATTTCTTTAAAAACATACTTTTTCTTTTTCCACAGATTGCACAAATACTTTTCAACATCATTCTATCATTTTTTGTTTTTTTTCTGTTTTTTCGTCTATATTTTCTGTTTTAGTTTTACACTTAAGACAATAAGTTGACATTGTATATCATTGAGTTTAGATAAAACTTTTGCAAAAGTTCAATGCAATCTCATCATTAGCGTGAGAAGGTTGTTTATCAAATTGCAAAATAAACTTTAAAAAATCTGGATTTTTGGTCATTTGTTTAATAAACATTACGCAATAATATCCACAAGCGGAAGTTCCAACTGGTTGAGTTTGATTAGAAGAATTATTGTTTTTTCTCATATATTTTTTTATTGCATCACTTGGTGGAATTCTGAATGAGTTAAAATAATTGTTATCACAAACAGCTACCCAATGTGTACCAGATCCGTCATTGAAATCTTGTATATTTATAACGCACGAACCTGGAGACGTTTGCGTCTCTGACGATGGAATCGTCATAAGTTCATCTTTAGAATAAACTCCATGAAAATGTTTTACTTTTCTTAGTTTGTCAAGTATATCAAATTTACTTAACGCGGCCGACTTCATCTCTTTGTTCCTGGTAACATTAGTCCTCGTCCTAATAGACCTGGCAATAGACTTCCCGCCAATCCTGCTAGTAATGGAGCTATTGGAATAAATCCACCTTTTCGCCTCGGTCGTGTCTTTTTTTTTCGTCGTTGTTTTTCTTTTTGTTGTGTTTCGCCGATGCTTTGCATTAGGCATTATATTTATCTTTAGACAAAAATTTCTTTATTCCACTACCCTTAACTGCCTTTTTCGTTGCGCCAGATACTGCTCCAGACGCTGCTGCTAATCCTAATGTACCAAGTGCTGGCAGAAGTTTTGGTATTAACGTTCTAGCTATTGCAGATAGTGCTGGACCGAAGAAACCACCCTGTTTTGCCATCACAGTTATTTGTGCAGCACTTAAATTTAAAACGAAAAAGGTTTGCCGCGGTTATACTTATTTACTTGTTTTTTGGTTAACATAAATTTTGTTAAAGTACCCTCAGATTTGTGTTTTATTTTTAATGATACCTGCCTCTTCTTTGCAACAGCAGTCGATAATTTTTTAACTTGACCATCAGTTAAATATATTTATTTTACAATATATTTTGTCATTTATATAACGATTACAGATTAAACTTGGACTGTCATTTTACCGCCGATAGAGTCAATTGTAACAAATCTATCGCTTATTACTAACGCATATACATAAAATGGTGCAGCTGGAACTGCTCCTAGTGTCCAAGTAATTTCAATATCAGCTGTGCTGTCTACAGCTCGCTCGCTATGTTTACTAACATCGAAATAAAATATTGGATAAAGTGTACGAAATTCCTCCAATGATATCTGAGATCCATCTCCAGCATCTTGATATTTTTGCATTGCGTCTAGTAAATACATGTACGGTCTAGTAATGTTTTTATTATCATTATCTGTAAAATTACATTCTATCGCTCGTTCTGGATATTGTTTTGAATTTATTCTAGCGTATATTCTTCTAACATCAGCGTTATCAAATACTCCATTATTTTGTTGTTGGTTACCACGTCGAGCTTGTTGCTGAAATACAACAAATAACTGCCGCGGTATTTGTTCGCTCGATGTTGTTGTAACTCGCCATGTGTAGTCGGTGGTATTCGGAACTGCTGTTTGATATATTTTGTGTTGCTGAAAATAAATTCTGTTTGTGTGTTTTTGCAACATATCATTTAATTGTGCCATTTTAGTAATTGACAGAGTTATTCGTGGCATCCACAGCGCAAGTTTATTTATGATAAATTGTACATCAGCCCCACCAAATCGAAATAAACAATCATTTTGTTCTGATCGATCTAAAATAAGTGTATGTCTTACTCCACGAAATACTTCATTGTAATCGCGATTAAATCCAAATATTGTACTTAATGGTAACATCATTGTAATTTGACGTGATACTGCTGTAAGTTCCTTTCTCTTAGTATAACCCTCATTATAACGTTTATTTTTTACGTTAATTAAATTATTAACATGATTTAACATTGCAACACCATTAACATCTCCTGCTGGTGGTGCTGTGCCAAGATTATTACAAACTGCAATAAGTGAAACACTTGTATTGTCTGCATTAGCGTCTGCAGCTGGTGGTATTATATTAAAAAAATTAGCATTATCAATAAGAAAAGCTCTTACAATTACAGCTTGTGCAGCAGCATCACCTACGGCATCTAAAATAGGTGCTCCTCGAAAAACTTCAGATAATGCTAAAACACCTGACAAACCAGTTCCAGTATCTTTAAACCACATCATATTAGTTGCAGTTGATCTGGAATAATCATCAGAAAACGAAATAGTATTTAATATTGTACTTGCAACTTGCAAGTGACCTGAGATATCCTCAACTGTTTGATTAGGTAGCTGATATCGAGCACTTCTAAATAAACACCAACCGTTATTTATAAGAGATACTTGTACATCAGCTGCAATTGCGACAGGTGAATTAGCTATTGTCATAATTTGACCACGAACTTCTAACATTGCTTTATGAGGCAGCAGAAATACATCCTCATCTCGAGTATTAAATGTTCTAACGCCAGCCTTATTTGGTTCGTTAGAATTTTCATCGAGATACTCAACATACTCAAATTCTGTTACTGTGTCATCTGTGTCATAAGTTTCTGTTAAATCGAAATAATTTTTTACAGACTTTTTTTATTTAGTTAGGTTATATAAAATTTTTGTAAATCATGTGGTGATTGGAGTTGTTACTTCAGATATTAATTTTTGTATAATTTGTTCTCCTCGCGGTGATAAAAGTTTTTTTGTTGTCGTTATCATTGCGCGTTGAGTTTCTTTTGTTGGTGCGATTTCTGAAATAGTTTGTTTAATCGTCGGTCTTTTAATTTTATCAGCTATTTTTTGTCCAACAGCAGTTCCAGCTGCAGATACAGCTCCAGTTGCAAAAGCTTTTGATGCGTCAAGTGCAATTGGTGCAAGTTTACGAGCTATTCCTGGAACATTTTCTATAATATTAGCAAATATATTTCCCAAAAATCCTCCTACTATTTTTCTTCGATAAACTTTTTTCCGTTTCATTATATCTGAGGTTGTATAATTTTACTGTCAAATCTTTTAGATTTTTAAAAAAATATGTTTGCTATTGTTTGCGTATGTGTAAATAATAAGTAACAATTTCATTATTCAAATCCAGTTGTCGTTCAGACTGATCTGTCAATTGCATATTTACTTCTGTTATTTGATTTTCAACGTTTAAAGGATAATACATAATATGACGCGGACTAATTTGCATAAGAGAACCTGGTGGAACGTCTGGTGAAAAACTGTATATCGTTTGTTCTTTACTACCCTTAGCTGAGTAAGATCCAGATGCAATAGAGCAATTTATTAATATTGAGTTTACATCAGTTATATTTACTGGCAGTTCACCGTCATATGTAAATTTTTTATTAGGAATAAAAGCAACATAAATGTCATGGAGAAATCCTATCAGTGGTGCAATACTCGTTGGCGAGGTGAAAGAAACTGACATATGTCTTAATGTCATTCTGGCGCGTAACGTATTATAATTGGTGTAAGCTCAAAATTATCAGCTACACCTCCATTTTTTGTTATTAATTCTTTTATTATTTTATTTAGGTCGGTAATATTATAAGCTCCTTGTGGAATTTTAAAATCTTTATATTTAGGAGATGCTTCTCCTGGAATAAGATAAATAGTAAATTCAAAATTATCATTTACTCCAGTTTTTACATTAGCCATAGAATTCCAACAAGTGCAGGAAATTAATCCAATTTCATATTGTTTTTCAGGATCTAATTGTATTGGCGAAATATACTTTACATAAAAATTTGCGCTATCTTTATCAGATTGGCTAGAGTCTAGTAATAATATTGCTGACATTTATTATTCTATTTTTATAAAATTAAATCGCCACGATTAAATCGCGATGTAAAGTTTCGTATTCGTCAGATGCTAATAAATTTTCCGATCTCAAATTATCAAGTATGTCAATAATTTCATTGTCAATTTCAGCACCAACATTTCCAGCTTCTTTTGATGATATCAATAACATTAATCTACCAATCATTTCAGTAACTGATGCAAATATTCTAACTCCAGTTCCAGTTTTAGTTCTTTCTTTTACTAAAAGTTTTTTTAAGCGATCACTATCGTAATATTTAAATAAACTTGTAAAATTGTATCCTTTATCAAAATATTTTTTATCTCTAAAACTAATTGAAGTATTTTTAAAAACACGAGCAATAGTATAATTTCTAGCTCTTTTAGAAAGTCCTTCAACATCTTTTATTTCAGCTGTATCAACTTCTTTATAAGCTCCAGCATCTTCTTTCATAATATCTTCTAATTTTTTAATGAGTTTATCGTATTTATCTTTTTCCCCAATTATAAATATTATCAACATCTGAAATGTCATAATTTTTCATAAAATTAAAATATTCTTTTGATGTTATTTCTTCTTCTGAACTGTTTTTATATTCATCACGATATATTTTATCTGCTTCGGCTGAACTTAGTAAATCTTCTTCAGTCATTATAGGAGTTTCATGTATGTATTCTGATCCTTCTGGTCTTTCATCTAATAATTTTGCTTCGGTACTTAAGCTGCTAAGGTGACTACCACTATAGTATTGTTTATTTCTTATATTATTAATAGCCTTAATATAAAGATCAGCGATAATTCCATGTCGATATAATTTAATGCTCTCATAGTAATTTCTATTTTCTAAAACTACTTTGCTGAAATGTTTATCACTCTCTTCTTTAATTTTTTTTAATTTTGCAATTTTTTTTGTCTGCTTTAAATTCATCTTTGTTAACATCATGTATTCTCACATTCTTAAAGTTATATATTTTATTAAAATCTTCATACTCGTCATCTCTTATTTTGCTATCTATATTTGCTAAATCATAATCAAATCTTTTCTTTTCTTCTATAATATTCCTCTCTCTTCTAAGTTCTTCTTCTTCTAACCTTCTTTCAATTGGTTCAACTACTGCTGCTTCTGCTAATCTTTGTTGAAGTTCTAGTGGATTATTTATCAGTCGATCTAATTCAGCTTGTCTTGCAACAGGATTAGCTATATTTGCCACAAGTGCCTTGGCTAATCTTTTTTCTTCTTCAGATCTTTCAATAATTTTTCCAACAGCCGCTTCTTGTTTTTCTTTAATGAATCCGAGTAAACCTTTTTCTTGTATTTTTCTAAGTTCTTCTTCTGATAGTGGTTTAGTTTCAGGTTGTTTTCCAAGTAGAGCCTCAGTAACTGGTTTGAGAGCGGCGGCTGTTGTTTCTGCTGCAGCCACTTGACCACGTCGTGCTTGTTTCACTAGCTGCTTCAATTTTGCTTGAGACTGTGCAATTTTTTTCAAATCTTCTATATGTTTTCTGTACTTTGCTTGTTTATCCATAGTTATATACTATTTTCTATAAAATTACTGTAGATATTTTTCAATACAACATCGAAACATTTTACTCGTATCATTTGTTAATTTATCAAATAAAAAAGTCATATTTATTTGCCGTTGCTTTATGATATAATTCAATAAATTTATCTTTTGTTACATCACCACATTGCTCGTTTGCGATATTTCTAACGTCAACATTGTCAAGTCCTGGAAATAATATAAAACAACCAGTATTTCGCCTAATAAATCTGTCAACATTATAAAAACCCTGGGCGAGATAAATAGAATTACATTTTTTATTTCGCGACAGTGAAAAATATGATCTTATTTTATTCATTTCCTCGTTGTTTAGCAGAATATCATCAAAAACAACTATCTTGTGTTCGGACGAATCAAGTTGATTAACTGGAACAAGTTCTTCTGGTTGTTTGATAATAAAAAATCTTCACCAGCCTCAAGATCATCACGAAGTTTGTCATTATAATTGTTAAGTAGCTCGTACTTATCCTGTTGTGGATTAATTGTGTAAATATAAACGCGATCGTAGTTAAAATTATCTCCGAGAAGTAAATTCATAAGCAAGTTTGTTTTCCCAGATCCAGTTCTTCCAACAATAAAATAATGACAATCTGGAAGTTCGTTTTCATGTTTATGTTTCACCAACCGCTCTGTATCAAAATTTAATATCGACGATTTTGTCATTATTATTATACAATTTTATGTAATATTTAAAAAAAAAGACGATAAATAAATAATGAGCTATTATACAAAATTTGGAACATTAATAGGAGATTAATCAGCTGTAAGTACAACAATAACAGACGGTAAGATTGATTTATCAGGTTACCTGAAAAAATTGGTGATACGATGACGGGAAACCTATCTATGTCAAATCAACAAGTACTAGGTTTAGAAACAGCGTATCCGCCATTGAGAGTTGACCTTACACAAGCTGTTAGTTATGCACAACTTAAATCAGTTGACGACAACAAGTTAGACAAGGCCGGCGGAACTTTAAGCGGTAACTTAGATATGTCAGAAAAAAAAAATAAATTTAGAGACCAGGTATCCACCAGCAAACTTAAATTATACGCAAGCGGTAAGTTATGCACAGTTGAGGTATGTGGATGATAACAAATTTGATAAAATCGGTGGAACAGTTATAGGTAATATCAACATGTCAGGAAATTTTTTTTATAAATTTAGAGACTGCATATCCGCCAGAAAACTTAAATCAAACACAAGCTGTAAGTTATGCACAACTAAAATCTGTTGACGATACTAAACTTAACAAAGCCGGCGACATAATGACAGGAAACCTTACAATGAGTAACAACTCAAAAATAACTGGATTGCCGACAACCTCACCCCCAGCTAATGATGCTTATGCTATCAGTTATGCTCAGTTAAAAGAAGAACTTACCCCATATTTTAAAAAATCTGGTGGATCAATGTCAAATATGAGAGCCAATAAGATAATGACGACTTACGTTCCAGTTAACCCTAACGATCTGACAAATAAAGCGTACGTTGACAGTCTGTCTAGTGGTGTAAAACGAACCAAAAATAATGTTGGGTATATTCCAATATTGTTTAAGACAACTGTTGGGTTTGAGGTAAGCGCATTATCATATTATCCTGAAAATTATCCTCATTACGCTTTCTCTGATAGAAATGAGTGGACAACAAACGGAGAAGTTGAAAATTTTTGGATTAAAATTAAATGTCTCATTGCAGTTGCTATTTGGCAATTTCATTTGCGAGGTCGATTAAACTCTAGTGTTGGTCGGATTTTTAATTGGCGATTGGAAGGATCAAACAATGATATTGACTGGACAATATTGTATAGTACAGAAAACACATATATTTCAACAACACAATATTTTACAACTCCAGCAGAAAAGACTGTCAACAAGTACTTATATTTTCGAGTTTATGTTGTCGCCGCTGAACATCCGTTTCCAGGACTAACAGCATTTCAGATATATACACTTGATGATCAGGTATAATCATTGTGATTAAATTTAATCTGATGCTATAAAATAATGACAACACAATGGTTTATAGACATTGCGAAAGAATTTTATGATAATATTTTTAACCCTAAAATAAATGTGGGGGACAAGTCACTAGCGGCACGTGAAATAAATACTAGAAAAAATTTTTCAATTCCAATGATAAACTCTCCATTGTCAGAAGAAGAAAATTTTTTATTCTTGTTGCGCATATGCGAGGGCCACAACTGAAAGAAGCAATAGAAAACTTTGATGTGATAAAAAGATACTGTCATCCTGTTGATTGTCTAGAAGAACATAAACTAGTTGAAATTATATTTAAAAAAATATTGCTCGAGCTTGATTTTGGAAATTTGGATCTGATAATAAAATCGGACTTAATAAAAAAACGAGCTTACGTTAAAAGAGATGATGTAAAAACATCTGTAAAAGCTAGGCATGATTATCTCGACAGACTAGCAGAATCTGTGATAATAGGAATAAAAAGAAACAGGAAGTTATATTGTAATTTTTCAAAACGAAACATTTTTAAGCATTTCGGCATGTACTACCACGACAAAGAAACCTTGATTAAAATCGTTTCTATGACACCAGACATGGAGTTACTTATTAAATCTTACTCAAACGCAATTTTGCCAATGATACGTAAAAAAGATCCAGAATTTGAGCCGATTATTGTTGATAAGTCTCTAAAAATAATCAAAGATTTTGACGATGAAATTAGTGATCTTAATGATATTGAGCGAGAAAAGTTTTTTGATCAAGTCGATCAAACAAATTTGGAAGTAAAAATTGATTCTTATTACAACATAAGTGAAGAAGATGATATTCCATTTCCATCAGTCCAGCGCTCTAAACAATTGTTATTAAGAAATTATTACAATGAAGTCGAGAAAATACTCACAAAACCATATGAAAAATTAATGTTAAAAGTAGCTTCTGCTATTGGTCTGCTAATAATTGAATTAAAATCACTCAAAAATTAATGCTAGCAAATTTTGTTGTCGCATATGCAATTAGCAGACAACATCTTGTTCTCAAAAATTTCACGTTAGGTCAAATAAGCTCGGTATTAGGGTATATTGATAAAACAGAAAGAGATTACAATAATTTAGTGAATGAAACAGATTTGTATGAACGTGAAGTAGGAAATACTTTTGATTCATACGATTGGTTAAAGAAGCAATATGTATTAACAGATGAACGATATAAGAATACTTCGTCAGATGCTTATGATAAATACAGAGAGTTTATAGCTGATCCTATTAATAATAAGTTCCGCGAGTTTCTTGATTCGATTGCTTGTACCAGAACTTTTGTTTTTGTGTAAAAAAATTGTATAATGAAAAAAATATCATCGATTTCAATCACATATCAGAAAAAATTCCAAAACAAGATGTTGACGCACTATTACAATATTACAAATTTTATCATAAAAACCTCTGGTGTGTAAAAGAATGTTATAAATACTACCGTAGAATACTTCGAGTAATATCATATTTGCCATTGTTAATGACTAGCTCTGGTATAATCTCAAGTGGAGCATTATTAAATCCGTTTTTGTTAATAATATCTGGTGTCGGTGTCTCTCTTTCAACACTTGTAAAAAAAATTGAACCTAAACTTGAAACAAAAAAAATTCTTGTAAAACAGCAAGTATAACTTACAAAAAATTACTTGATCAAATACGATCTTATTTGCGAGGTGTAAAATATGATATGGACGATTTAATACGTGAGTTTCATATTATTGACAGTATGTTAACGGATATCCTACCAATGAGAGTCAGCAGTTATGGAAAAGATTGGTTGCAACAGTAGTAGATCATTATCAATAAACGTCATTGGATCATCTGACCAACCTCATCTCTACAAAATTTGAGGGGGGATGAGGGTTCTGGTCTAGAATCCTCTTTTGGTTTCAAAATTTCATCATTTTCTGAGATAAAAATTTGGAGGAGGGTGGTTTTTTGAGGGAGAGGGGGTCTCTGAGGTGGTGAAAAAATGTCAATATATTTATTTTAGAGGGGGGTGAGGGTTTCCGACCTAAAACCCTCTTTGGTTTTAAAACCTCAATTACTTATACTACTGACAGCACCCATAGTAAGGATTAAAAGTGTATACAATGTAGACAAATAGAAATTTGCAGCATTGACTCTTTTTGATAATTTGATGTTTCTATGACTATTTTATTCTTAATTCAATAATAGTCAGGTTTAAATACTGAAAATTTCAGTGATCCAATAAACCCTGATCCAATATACCCTGAATATACAAAATTGATTATATATATATATATATATATATATATATATATATATATATATATATATATATATATATATATATATATATATATATATATATATATATATATATATATATATATATATATATACTATATATATATGTATTAAGAGAGAGAGGTGGGGGTCAACTGATTTAGTACTGAATTTATGAAACGAATTTAATAATGTCCGGCTTTTACTTTTTTTATTTTATGCTGAAAAGTGTTGGCTATCTAAAATGTATAATATATTGAAGTAATAGATGTCTTACGCTAACGTAAGATGTTGAATGTTTACGTTCTCTATGTTTTGTGTATATTCGCACCAAACATGTGAGGAGTAACATAATTCTCTTTCCTAATTCAAGATATAAAAGTACATACTTTGAAAATAGAAGAAAATAAATTTATTGTTGGATTCGAACTTGGATCTCACTCCTCACAGGTCAAGATACTGCCAGTTACAAACTCATTGACAACATGGTGAATAAACTTGTATGGTTATAATGTGCACTGATAAACGTTCTTGAATGAAAACATAACATTGATAATTCATTTCACTCCAGTGAATTATCAAAATTATTTGTCTTGAAAAATCCACTTATTCGCATACTAGCAGAAAATAGAGTCACAATACATTGGCCATCATGTACATTTATCACAATCAGCAGAGTAAAATTATTTCCTTTGGGTTTTATGTAAACTATCCAACCTTTTGCTGTTATTTTTTAAAAAATAAATAAGATCTCTACCGTGAAGAGTACAATAAGCCAAAATTTATGGAGCTTTTGAGTATATGATAGCCAATCATCTAGAACGCGTGGGTATACGATAGCCAATCATCTAAAACGCGTGGGTATACGACAGCCAATCATCTAAAACATGTGGGTATACGATAACCAATCATCTAAAACGTGTGGGTATACGATAGTCAATCATCTAAAACGTGTGGGTATATGATAGCAAATCATCTAAAGCTTCATTCGGAGACTTTCAGAACAACTGGTACGGACAAACATGTTGTATCCTACGAATACAGAAAAATTTATGTAATGGTCAGTTGGACTAAGAGTTTATAGTTTACAAACAGATTTACCGGCCGAAAGCTTGGCAGCCACGAACCTGGCACTTAAGACGACTTGGCAATCAAGCACTCGTAGGAACTATACATCGGATCGTGCTGTAGACGGAAACAATGGGACTGACATATTCAAGAGTCCGGGGTGCAAACACTCTCAACCTTTCGACAGGGATACATTTTGGGGTGTGGATCAACAGGTCATATCCACAATATGTGGGGTTCGAATTCTCAACAGCGGAGACTGCTGCCTTACGTATGTTTGTTTCTTTGTTATGATGGTGTTGTATTTGCTTACTTTGATTACTTTTTATGGGTATTACGCCATTTATTCTGATAGGCTATACATATCAACCAGTATATTGGTGCAGGAAGAACCCGGGAAAAACCAGGAAAGAACAACCGACCCACGAGAAGCTGCTGTGAAGCTTTCTCACATACCCACGTTGGCCGAGCCGAGACTTGAACCCATGTAGAGAGTGGCTACCAGTGATATGTAAAGGCGATCGCCTTAGTCCTATCGGCCACCTGGGGACCAGTTCTTTTTGATACTTGGACATGATGAATGATTATTTGGACGTGTTGTGTAAGATCTGTAGACACGACTGCAGAAAAGACAGTCTTGTGTTGCATCCACATGTTAAAATATTCAAATGTTTGATAAGTATTGTTTGATCAGAGAGTTCTACAATTGTTGCACAGTCTGGAAGACACTCGATAAATAATGCAGTTCGGAAAATACTACTGATATTTTTCCATACACGAGTCAGCTACCTATCACATAAAGGTATTAAGTAGTTCTTTCCAGCCGTCGAATTATATTCAAATAAGTATTGCATTGAAGTAGAATATATGAAGTTTCGGGTCCTTAATGGACCCGTCCAGCGAATGAAGCTTGTACTACCCTTGTTCCCTAGAAAAGTATCACCAAGGAACCGTGTGCAATATTATGTGAGTTCAAGAGATCAAAGGGAAAATTATTTTAAAAAGAGAGAACAGGCATACATGACCTAGAGAATCCACATGCATTCTTTATTCTGCGATAGTAGAGAAGACAAAAACTGATGTTGCTTAATTGCAAAAATGAATAAAATACTGTTCACACTCGTGAAATAAGAAATTTCTTATATGTTAATACTTTCACTATTTTCGTTCTTTCTTAACTACTTTGCTTATTATATACAAAAAAAAAAAAACCCACCAAAAAAACATTCAATACATGGTTCAGATTGTAGCTAACGACTTCTACTATCACTTTCATTCTACCGAACACAGAATACACAAAAGGCAAAGTTCATTAATGTATTCTATTAAAAAATGTGTTCTTTTTTCTTATTCTTAACTTTTTAAAATTAAATTCAATTAAATCTAATTAAATTCACATGCATTAAAGGGCACACGAAGGCTTATCTGTATTTTCCTTATTTTTTATCGACAAATTACACATGATCTTGTAGATATTTCTACAAATATTTAACATTGTTATTGCTAATTTGTAATTTCTCCATATAAATATAATTTTTTTTTTAAAGATAGTAGTATCAATATAGTTAAAACTTGCGCAGTTATATTTTGGTATTTTGTCTCTCCTAAAGGACGCTAAAAGTCAAGGACATACGAAGCCATAAAAATGAAGCACACACATAGCGAGTGACACCGCAGTATACTCCTTTGCACTAATACGCTCGTATAAAGAAATGACACCTCCTCGCCTATTTTTTGTGTACAAGTTTCGACGCTAACAAAAGTGAAGTCAAAGTTAGTTGTATTGAAAAATGGATTTTTGTTACAGATGTATCAAATTCATTTTCAGATTTATAATCATCTCTGTATTTACCTGTTACGTATCCAACCAGTGACTAAATTTATCTAACGTATATCTGGATACTTTCTGATGATATGTTCTTGCGGAGTATTTAGCACAGATTCTATAGCGTAAAGAAAGTTATTATTTTTTCACACTGATACAAACTTTCCTGTTCTTAATATGTTCAGGCAAATCTTTGTATGAGTGTCCTCTGGGCGTTTGATACCTATCTATGTGAAATGTTAAATATTCATTTCTTTTCCCAATTTGTTTGTCAAAAATCTACCTCGTACTTTAATTTCGTTCCTGTTTAAATGTGATGTGCAAATGTCAACAAAACGTTCAATGACTTCTCTATTTAATATATTGGAGTGTGGGATTATTAGTTTTGTGTTAAAAAATGTATATACTGAACTTGTTCACCTTCTCCGAAGAGTCTCTGTCACGACCCAGGTACTATTATTTGTGTTGTCCCTTCTACACATCTGCTCCAATTTTTCTCATCCTTCCTTCCTTCTTTCGTTCGTTTCCACCTCTTCCTCCTTTTTCCTTCTTTCCTCCTTCCTTATACGTCTTCCTACTTCGTCCTTTCCTTCCTCCTTCCTACTTTCCTTCTTTGTTTCCTACCTCTTACTCCTTTCTCTTTCCTTCCTCCATGTTTCCACTTCTTCCTATTTCCTCCTTCCCTTCCTCCTTCCTTCCACTCTTGACTTCTTTTTCCATCTTCTACTGGTATGCCGCTTCGTGCGTGCACCCTGGAAGCTTCCGAAGGATACAAGAAGGATATATGTCCTGCATCCCTACCCTATCTTTCTGGAAGTATTCACTCTCTCACAGACCTACTGTCAGATGACTGGGCGACCAACTTTACAGGGTCCTATGTACAACCACAAATCTTTGCTTTCATAACTCATACATGCCTTATGCTACTACATACTAATAATATTACTTCTATTTACAAGGTAATACACATAAACATCTAAATATTGATATATATTCCTACAAGGTAACCTACAACATCGTTAATGAAGCAGTTATTTATACCGCATGCGTCATAATTAAGATCTAGAAAAGCTCACTGCGTTTTAAAACTTAATTGCAAGTGATAACTTTGTAGCTAACGTTGTAATTAAATACATTTCCTAAGTTTCATTTTTTAATTTAAGCCAAAAAGACTGAGAAATCTAATCTTCTACGTATCTTGCGATGAAAAAATATGACACGTCATTCCATTTGTTTCGAGTTCTATGGTGAAACCGTTCAGGCAGACGCTTGGCTGGAGAGGAATTGCAAAGCACCAAAAAAAAAATGTCGTTATATTCGGATCAGTAAAAATATTACTAGTGTGGAGCCCTTGACACTATGTGAAATGGAGGTAAAAGGTAAGGTACACTCACGTTTCCTTCCCCTTCCTCGCGCTTATTTCAAACTACACTCGACTTTCACGCTTAAGTCCGTTTGCTGGAAGTGGGCGTTTGGTATGTACCTGGGGAGGGATATATATATATATATATATATATATATATATATATATATATATATATATATATATATATATATATATATATATATATATATATATATATATATAAAATCCCAGGAGCATCGAATAATATCAGTGTGAGTCATTTATTCTAAGTAATGTATTTCTCATTCAAAATATAAAATTCACCAGCCTTAAGTTACATTCACTTTGAGGTGTTTGAATGTTTCCTTCAAAGGTAAAAAAAATTATGCCGGGAAAATCAAACAGTTATTTCATTTTTATGGACGCCTTTTTGAATTTAAAATTTCAGACGCAAATATAAAAGTTGTTTTTTTTTTTTTTTATCTTTCATAGGATATGTCTTTCAGGTTGGCATTTTGTTCGATCCAAATAGGTTTCCTGCGAACTTCTGTGTGAATGAGGAATCCACGCAAACCTCAACAGTCCTTTCGAAATCCCAAATATCCGCCTCTATGAGTCTTGACCTTCACCCCTCTACAATTGGTTGTTCTTGCCCTTGCTTAAGTCTATCTTTTCTTGAACGTACAGCAGCTGCAACGGACACTGTCATGGATCAAAACAAAATATTATCTAGCATGCTCAAAGAAATGGCTGTTGAAAAAAAAGAGAAACTTCGGCTTTCATACGTAAACTGTCAAGTGCCAATGATAAAAGACCATCGCAATGGCAATAGGTTCAATAAGAGTTTTGGTTCTTGTCATGGTCTTTGGTACCATTATTGCTTTTGACGCTCCTCGCCTGTACCATTTGTTGCACTCAACGATATATAATAGGAAACATGAAGGTTGACCACAGCTTACGCATGTGTTCCTCACAGGGAGACTTTAATTCTATATACTGTAAATTTTTGTGTCGTGCCGCTTTTACAAATTGATACTGAGTGTAATGCTGTAAACATTTCATGGCTTTATGCTGTGCGATGTGTTCGAAAGCCGCGCGAGAAAGGATGGTACATTGGTGTACTGTGTGACTACACTTGATGTAGAAGAACAGTGTATCCTATCTAAAGCATGTAGAAGAACAGTGTATCCTATCTAAAGCATTTAGAAGAACAGTGTATCCTATCTAAAGCATGTAGAAGAACAGTGTATCCTATCTAAAGCATGTATCCTATCTAAAGCATGTAGAAGAACAGTGTATCCTATCTAAAGCATGTAGAAGAACAGTGTATCCTATCTAAAGCATGTAAAAGAACAGTGTATCCTATCTAAAGCGTTCCTTTAGCATTCCAGATTCCCACCTATTGTGGCTTAAAAGTGTGGCTGTCTCCGGTCAATGAATTTGATACTTATCCTTCCGTATCACTGCCAAATCATGCCTTTAATCTTGATCTTCTTCATAGCCAAATCACACAGTCTAAACCTGCAGGAATCTCATGAAAAAGCATCAGTGATTGGTTTCATTGTGTTGCTTCACAATGGACAGTGATACAAGTGCCGACGTTCAAATTATGACAAGAAGAAATAAAGAAACTTCAGTATGTGATAATGCTCATTTGGTCTAAACTTATTACATTAAATCGTACCTCTTAACTTGCGTGGTTCTGTAAACAACTAATACGTAGCTAATATTTCTCTGCGAATGTGGGTTTAATATTAGGATCATTATCAATAGAAGTAAACATTTTATTTTGGTCTGAGTCGAGGACATCGTGTTTACCATATTCTTTATCATAATTTAGCAGAACCTTCTAGAATGGAAGTTTTCATTCAGTAATAGGTAATTTTCTTTTAGAAAATTCTAAATGTGACCTAGATCAAGTAGAGGGCTTTATAATCTTGTTTACTGGGAAAATTATTTATTTGTGCTGTAAGATTTTATCTTCAGTAGTTTGGTTTGGGTGAAATTATTTAATTCAAATTATTCTGCTCTGGAATACAAAGTGCTCTATACTATTCTTGGAAAGAGACATTAACTTGGAAATATTTTGACTTCAAACAAGGAAAAAACCTTGAATTTATATTACTGTGATTCAACAAAAGACTAATACCAAATCATTACAATTCAGGACATTGGTATATTAGTATATAAGATACTACAGGCCACTACAGACACATCAACACCTTCAGAGTTGTAAATTATTTGGAATACCACTAAAGTTTTAATTTTTTTTTTTTTTTTTTTTTTTTCAGGACTTGTGTTAGTAATTCTAGGATTATTTAGGATTTAATTCGCAATACCGTAAGTTCATTTTACATTTTCACTTTATATTCAAGGGAAATATTTGTTGAATTTTACAAAACCTGTTGCTTCTCACTCTTTTCTGTTACTTATTTGAAGAGCAGAGAATCGTAATAATAGTGTTATCATATCCTAAAATCTGCCTTTGGCAACTACTTTTTTTTACGTGGGCAAATAATTTATAGATACATTGCTAAAAATAGCGGCGTAGTTTAAATTATTTTCCTTTCCCGAAATCCAGCAAAATGCAGGGTATGTCAACAAATTTTGAAGCTGAAATAAAAGATTGTACATGAAAGATTGGCAGCAGAGATGCTACGTACGACAAAAACACAATTTGTGGACACAATTATGAATCTGATAACTCTATTGAAACGTTCTATCCCGTGTGTATTGAAATTAAGATTGAATGAATCTTTCTTTCCCGTGTTTAGTGAAGTTTAAAGATTTTCAACGTTCTTTCATTAAATAAAAGTCACCCTATATTAAGAAGACAAACAAACAATGCATTCAACCCCTAAATCGTACTGTACTTGTGAAGTCTTCAAGATTTTGTGTTGACGCATATAATACACATTTACTTTTGTGTTGACGCATATAATACACATTTACTTGAGGGTTGACGCATATAATACACATTTACTTGAGGGTTGACGCATATAATACACATTTACTTTTGTGTTGACGCATATAATACACATTTACTTGAGGGTTGACGCATAGAATACACATTTACTTGAGGGTTGACGCATAGAATACACATTTACTTGAGGGTTGACGCATATAATACACATTTACTTGAGGGTTAACCTTAACCTTAACCTACACTTTGTTATTGCGGTAGAATTCTTTTTGATATATCGTTTAATTTCAATAAAGAGATCCAAAGTAATAAAGACACCAAATTAAGAACATCGCTTTGTGGTGATTTCAACCCACCCACCCCATCAGCTCGCGCGTACACACACACACACACACACACACACACACACACATTCTTGTAAAACCTACAAAACGGGGATATATGATTTTTATCATCAAAACGGGGACATTTTTATTTTAACAAATTATGTGCGATAAAGATCTATTTTACTATGCATTTGATATATACACGTCATTTCTAATTGATTTGTGGTTGATTTCCAAGAAACACTATATGAGAATATTTACAATCAGAACGGGGACACACACATATACACAGTGTTAGAAATTATACCATCAAATAGGGGACATTCAATAAGCATGTATTTTGATTCTAAATATAAATCAATTCAATCAAAATACTACAGTAATCTCACCTCATGCACATAGTTCCCATCCATATTAACAAACTAAATTAAAATTATCATGTTGAATTTTTATATGATGTTTGTTCTATATACAAGTAAAAATGTACATCCAGAAGTTTGAAGAAGTTGAATAGTCAGAGTTGTGTGAAAATATAGAGAATGTGTCTTTTTTTCTAAAATGAAATAATCAAAGATCTTCATGCCAATCTTCAGTTAAAATAATTTTATTGGCAAGACTACGGTTTAGAATTTAAAATGTCACACAAAATAACACATTTTTAACTTTGATGTACAAAAATTTGCCACTTTAGTGCAATCCCCTTCATTAATAAGCCAATGCATGATAAGATCTCTTCGACATGAAACACACCAAAACTTTATTTTGTATGATGGCTTGGTTTAGTTTTAGTGAGCTCAGGTCAGAGCCGCATAAGTGTCCCTGAGCCAAATAGTCCCTATTAAAATTTAATTGTGTGGATTGATTGTGTGACTCCATGTACAGTATTCATGATAGAGACTGGTAAATCGTACAATGGAATGATTGAGAAGGGACAGTCTCGTTATCTGGAGACGCCTTTTATTCTTACTATGATGGTAAATATGGTGTAGAGTTACAGGAGAAATAAGGTTTAAAATCCTGATTTGACTGACTTAAGGTAGCGTAGGAAAAATAGTTTCGGGTATTTGGTGTGTGAGTTGTGATTTGTATTTTATGGTAGTTAAGTACCGACGCTACGTTACGGAAATGTAATAAGGAGAAACAATGCAGTTTTGAGATAGGCAGGCAATTGTGAAGTTGTGATGTAAAGTGTAGTTGTGATATTGGTGGTCATGCATTAATTAGAGGAAAATTATTATAGTTTGTTTCATTCGTTCACTAAAGAGACCTCTTGCATGTAACAGTATTAATGTTCCGCCTTTCGCTTAGTGAAGTCAGTTGTGAATTTAATGTTGAGTATTTATGGTCATTGATTGATTAGAGAAAAATTGACGACTGTTATCATCGGGTCTTTAGAAATAGGGGAAAACAAGGAACTTACGGCCAGAAAGAAAATGAAGCTAGCAAGAAGGAAGAAAGACAGAAGTAACGAAGCAGAGAGAGAGAGAGAGAGAGAGAGAGAGAGAGAGAGAGAGAGAGAGAGAATATAAAATGGTACTGACTAAACTAGGAAAGAATGAGAAATATTTGATAATTTACCTCTGAGTCAAACAAACTTTATCTGATTGTTTTGTTTCACATTATTTATACTTCAGCCAGCATGCACATTTATGATACATCGAGAAACACTAAATATGAGTATAAAAACTTGTATTTTCAGCGTCGTGACTGGTACCATGTACAAGTACTTACAAAACTTCTTTTTATTTCCTATTGGCTCAAGCTTAACTTGTCAGATTTAACTCTAATGCAGTTAATTGGAGGAAGGAAATGGTATTATGTTTTGGTTACCATGTAGACTGTTCGTTATTATACTTCTAACCACATTTGAATGAACTAAAATCTATGTTGATATTTTCCAGTGTATTACTCATCCAAATGTGCATGGCTCAGAGTTAAATAGGAGATAAAATATACAAGCACAGATGAATTGCTAGAATCTCTTTCCCATCGTAAAAATCGTGCATTATACCTGCATGAAACCTTTTATTCAGTTTTCTTGCGTTCCCGATCTAATTTGGCGAAATGTGTTATGAACGTTGGTCTACCCATTAATAAACATGTATATCGATATTGCTCTGTGTTAAAATAGAAAATATATCATATATTTGTCTATGTTTACATAAATGATTTAAATCCTGTTAGCTCTTCTTGATGCCATCTTCGGTGAGTAATTCGGAAGCAAAGTGCGTAAGCAAAACAGTGTGAATTTTTACCGCGTAAACGGGACGCAGTTTTCCGACTGATACACACGAGGTTTTGAGTGGAGTGGGACATGTGTACTGTTGTGTATAGCATGATGTGAAAAAATACCAACAAAACGGGGACATGCTCAGATACGCTTATTTTAAGGTTTGTATCATTAAATAAGGCCTTGGGATTCCATTTAAGCCGACATTACAAAACGGGGACGTCCCCGTTTCGAGATGTGTCCCCTGTCTATTGATGTGTATTTACACTGATGTCCCCGTTTCGCGCCTTTTACACACACACACACACACACGCACACGCACGCACACGCACACGCACACACACACACACACACACACACAAAACAAACATTCTCCTTCATGATTTGTGTACCTTGGAGTTTTCTGAGTAACGATGGTCAGTGTGTGCAGTGTAAGATATTCTCTTTGTAGAAGTTTTCTAATCATTGAGTCAAAGGAACAGTAAATCGACATCGAAGGTATGACTTTGTAAACACAAAGAGATTGATCATTGTAGATATGCTTTTTGCCTGCTTTGAGATTCCTTTACTTGTTTTGTACAAAAATTGCAATCTAATTCCATTCACTGTTTTCTTTCATCTTTAAGCAACAGACCATACTACATTCATTTTTGTCTTAAACAAATCTAAACAAATTTCTTCACGGCATGTTTGGGATGAAATCCTTAAATTCTGGACCTTCCTCCATCACCCTCGTTATGCTCATTACGGTTCCTTGTTTTAAACGTCAACGGCCCTCTTTGTTGATGCGATTATGTTAAATTTTGCAAGCTCGGTGTTCCTTGGGTTGCCATCGCGTTATTCGTTCCATAGTTGTGATTTATGACGATTAACATGGGAGTTCGTATTCTTCTGAAATACAAAATAAATCCTAAATTCCTGACGCTATTTTTCTAGTATCCGGGCATTTGTTAGCTTTGTCTAAAGTCCGTATGAGTATGAGGATAACAATAGATCTGAAACAATCTTTCAGCGCATCCTAACTAATTTTGGTATTCACATGCACCCAGCTCTCACCGGTGGCTCCAAGAAGCTGTAACATCCACAGCAGCCACACCCCGGTAAACCTCTACGACTGGCGGGATTAACCAAGTGAGGGTAGTCGACGGGTCTTAAATCCTCCGTGAGTTAGGGCTTGCCTATCAAAAGCATGTGAAGACTGGATTCGGCGGACTGCGTGGAGGAAACCGATAGTTAGTTCAACGGGCAGGAAGGCGATTCCCAGCAACGCGTTGTAGAGCACTTAAACCACGACGAGGCAGATAATCCTGGTCATCCACTGCATCAGATTCCATCTCCAACCGTCTCGACCTTGTCTTGCCACTGGATCCAGATGGTCTTGGACGAGAGAGTGAGGTTGACGACGCGCAACTTTTTACTCACTTTAAACCAGTCATCGCGCAAGTGATCCTTCTCCTAAAGTTCTGTAGTGACGGACGAGCGACGAAGCGGCAGATATGGGTACACTGACATCCGTAGCCGCAAATCTGTATACTGCCGGCACAGTCCATATGGTCGTTCTTCACTGACACGGAGAAGCAGTGGAGTTTGGCAGCCCCCTGAGCGACTGAGCAGCCCATTTTAGGATTCGCACTGCTCACCTCCATAGCATGAGGAAGAGGCTAGAAAAGGTGCCCTGAAAATTGCCTGCTCCATCTTTCCCTACCAAGCTAACCGCGGCTGCGGATATCCTACACTAGATATCGAAACACTAAATGAAAAAGATGAAGATCGTTTCTCTCACCCTCGGCGTATGGAACATGAGCACACTTTTGGACAGAAATTATGCTGACAGACTTCAGAGAAGAACTGCCTTGATTGAGAGAGAGAGCTAGCCAAATACAGCATCGATATTTCAGCCTTGAAGGAAACCGGCTTGCTAGAGAGGGCAAACTGTGTGAAAGGGGCGCTGGCTACACCTTCTTTTGGAGAGGAAGAGGAAGTGAGGAGCGACGTGAGGCAGGAGTCGGATTTGCAGTGAAGTTAGTGTTTGTTAGCAAGCTAGCTGGACTTCTAAAGGGTGTGAACGTCAGGCTTTTGACCATGAAACTCCCCCTGTCGAATCGAATAAAGCATGTCACGATCGTCAGTGCCTACGCTCCAGCCATGACCAATCCGGAAGAAGTAAATATCAAATTTTTTGAAGAACACCATTCTGCAACAGCAATGCTTCAGAACTGCCCATTACCAGTACTGTCTTCCGCCTCCTTACCCGAAACAGGATGAAATGGATGCATTCCCGATTTAAGCACTGGCTGGCATCTCATCGACTCCGTGATATTCAGGAAGAGGTAAAAGCGAGATGTACGGGTGACCAAGTCCATGTGTGGCGCAGATTGTTGTACTGACCACCGCCTTGTAGTCTCCAAGCTAATATCCGTATCCAACCTAAGAGACGCTCGCAAGTCAAGAAGATTCAAAAAATGGTTGAACATCGCCAAGCTGAAGAATTCCAACTCCAAAACGACCTTTGTCAGCACTCTAGAAAACCGTCTTTAATCTACCCTCTGGACACCCAGAATGTGGAGGAAGTCTGGGCGACTCTTTGAGAGCTGGTCCACAACACCGCTACATAGATCTTTGGGCCCTCCTCCAGAAAGCTCAAGGACTGGTTAGATGAGAATTGCGACATCATCAAGCTGTTGTCTCATTTCGATGGTCCGAGCTAGAGAAACTGGAGAAGCAGTTTGGCAGTAGGATACACTCGCCAACAGTAAGTTTGTAGCGCCTGGGTGTACTCAGATCAAATTATGCACGGTACCTAATTAGGTGATTCCCAATTGCCAATCTTGTGTTAGCCATATTTGTAATTAGAGTCACGCTAAACAGTTTAAATTTGCCTATATTGAAAATAAATTTAGACTTTTGTGTACTAAGCGTATCTCTTACTACCTAAATTTACCTAAAAATGGAGAGTCAAAGAGACTCTTGAATTTGTTCGTCAATATTAGATTAATTGGAAAATAATTTAGAACGGTGTTTAAAGGGTCAAGTTTGTTTCAGTACAGCTTTATCAAGTCGGGTTTTTCAAGCCAAACTCGAACCTTTACATATTGAGTTAAATGGTTTATTGGCTCTTAAAAGTACTGTTAGGATGGCATTCCAAAAATTTGGTGGCGGGGGTCTTCTTCTTCCTTTATCCCCGCAGCACTTCGTGTTTCATCGAACTGCTGTTCCGGGAATGCCTCAAACCCCTGAAGATCTGTCAGTTGTTCTGCGGCCTCTATAAGGATGGTCAAGGGGTGTTGAGAATATGCCTCCTCGTAGTACTGTGAGAGAATACGCACCCCGAACGGCCATTGTTGAGGTTTAGGCTTATTTGTTTTAATGATCTCCATGCGAGGTACTTCACTGGACTTACGAAGTGGTTGGCCTTTTTGGTATCATTCAGTGCTTCTTCCAAGCCTAGATCCATAAGACGCTGTCTATCGGGGTCGACATTCTCTTTCACAATTACCTCCTCTATTTCACCTTCCTCTTCATCCTACTCTTCATCTGTGTTAGACTGAGCCAGAGATTGTGCTTCCGCTTCTGCTTTAGCTATAGCTTCAGCTTCTACTTGGTCTTTAATGTCAAGGAGGCTAATTTATGTTTGGGCCTCCACGTCTTTCGTGTTACCCGGTTGTGATATGGCCTGGGTAGCAATGGAGGTTGTAATCAAATGATCTGTTCCGTGGGTCTCGGTATATTGAGTAGAGGCCCAGGCGTAGTAATGGAGTGGTCAATAGCCCTCAAAAGTTCTGCTTTCCTCCTCTCTTTACGTTTCTAATTCCTGTTCCTTCTGGTCTCAACGTCTCCCTTGTTTCAATGATATCTTGGTCCACCACCTCACACTGTTCATTCAAGGTTAGTAATAAAGTGGCTCTTTTTATCCCAGCTCTCCGGCTCCAGGCAGTAGCTTGTGCCTTTCCTAGGGCCCTAATGGCCCGTAGTGCCGGAGTTGGTATCACTGCATTAGCTGGCAGCCATATTGTTGTCACGTCCTTCCTTACAGTGTTAACGTCCATCGTGATGTGCTCAGTAACTTATCCTCTACGCGGATATTAATCAGAATGACTGACTGACTTTAATTTATAGTCGCATTCGCCCATTTGGCCATGTGCAACTTCTTAGTTCCCACACCGAGCATCGCTCACTAATCAGTTTCCATGTCCGTCCGAGGAAGGGGGGGGAGGCAAGGGAGCCACCAAGGCGCCACGCATGGCGATCCTTATCCATGTGTAGTTTTTTGGCCCCTTATTCCGAACATAATTTTTTTGTCGTCTTGCCGGAATTTGGAATAATGAATATTTACTCTCTGTGCATTGTATATTTTGGTGCGATAATTAAGATTTGTTGATGGGTTAATTAATACTTATTAAAATTGACATCGCTAATATCTTAAGCTTTATATCGATTAATTCCAAAATTTGTCCCATTGTGAAACCGGCCTGATGGTTTTGGGCTTTTAGCAACCTTGTTAGACCTAATTTAAGGACCAGGTTTCTTGGGGTTCGCCAATCGTGCCATATATAGAGCTTTATGTCCTATTCTATTTATTTCCGCATTGTGCTGGGGGCCTAATGGTTTGGGCTTTAACCACCCAATAGTTCATTAATTTGGGGGCCTATTTAACCTAATTGTCCCTAATTTAGTATGCTACTTAATGTAGCTGGCCATGTTGGTCTTGGGTTTTGACCGACTTATTTAATTAAGTTTTTTATAAAGGCATTCTTACACCTAAATTAAAATATAATTTAATTATGGTCACCTATCAAGTGGCTGTTTAATTCCTCTTAATTGTATTAACCTTACTATTTATGTTAACCCATCAGTGATTAAGAATACGAGTGAGGATGTGTGGTAAAAAATATTTTTTTTTTCTTTCTAAAATTTTACTTAATAATGTGACGCCTAGTTCCAGGTCCGTTACCATGTGCATTGCCCTAATAGGCAGAGTCGTATACAACTGTTAGACGTACCAAACGCAGGGAGTTCTGTCGCAATCGATGTTCGGCTGAACCAGCCCTATGCGAACCGATGGCATCAACTGTTCTGTTCCCCCGGCCTCTCTCACAAGGCCTTACAGTGCATATTAACCTGCTACAAGGTTAGGCGCATATATGGGGAGGTAGAAGAGTGAATACTTATAAATAGGATTAATGAATTGGTGAATTGGATCCTATAGTTTACCTTTATTTTCTATTTCTGAAAGAAAATTAAGAATGTTGATATATATCAAGGTTTGTTTTTACAAGATGGCATCAACAATTCCGGTATATACAGGGTGTATCCAGTTTCTTCTGGGGTCTTTTGGAAAAGTTTCCTTTGTGCGGTGTAGTGTTTACACTCGTTGAAGACGTGATTCAAGTATTCTAATTTTGGGCAGTGGGGCTACCTGGTTCCCATTGCGCTATTGATTGATTGGATTTGCCAAAAAGCTGCCAGCTAAAAGTTTTTCCTGTTTAATCCGGTTGATTGTTATCATATCATTTTGACTTTGACCCGTATGTAAATATTTTTGTGTATCCAGTGTATTTACTTTCTATTTCATTAGAGATGTCTATTTCCAGTTTCAGTGGTTCTTCTGATTTGATTCCTAGAGATGTTGCTTTAAAATTAATTAGGAGAGTCTTGCATAACCATGGTGTTGGGTCAAGATATTTGATTTCTTCTACTTGGATGTTGTTAACTTTTAATTCCTTTGTTAGTTCATGGATTGCGTCCCCCTGGTTTTAGGGGGACAAGTCGCCGGTTAAATGGTATGTTTCACTTTTCGATGGCTCTCCTTGTTGGGTGAGTCCTTTCTTGGGTAGAGACTCTTGTCGCGTATCCTAATATAGATTCTTCTCTACGTAGTTGAAGAGGTGGTTCCCCTGCAAGGATTTGCAATTCTTCTAATGATATGTTTTTGAGTACTCCTGTACATAATTTTAGCGTCTTATATTGCATGCTATCAAGTTTCCTTGACAGGCTTTGGCAAGCTGAAGCGCACACTTGACATCCGTAATCCAATTTCGATCCAAGTAGTGATCGGTATAGGTAAAAGTGTCTTCTGGTCTGCCTCCTAGTTTGTTCCTTTAAAGAGAGTCAAATCCCGACTGCATCTTCATTTATTACTAGGTAACGATCTTCTGGAGACAAGGTTGTCGTTAATCCACTTGTAACTGACAAGCCTTCTTTGGATCCGAAAGTTCATCCTGTTGAAAAATAATTCCCTGATTTATACCCAGCTTGTGCAGTTACTAGAGCCATGGCAAAGAAAGCACTTGAGAATGATTTTGATAAGGAAAATATTCTTTTACCTGACACATGTATTGGTCAGGCTTTTGATGAGGTCACTTTCACTCCTGGTTTGGATCAATCAAAAGGTATTGATCACAGTGATCCTCTTTTAACTACTCATTCTCTTTTTTTTAAATCAGGGTGACAAACGACAATCACTTGTCGTCTAACATGAAAAAAGTCCTGAGATCTCCTGTTTGTTGCAGAGGGCCATTAGTGAAACTGAAGCCACTGAAGTACCTGTCTGTTATTTCATTAAAAATGGAATTCTTATGAGAAAATGGAGACCTCCCACGATACCTGCTAGTGACGAGTGGTCAGTAAACTATCAGATTGTAGTTCCAAAATGTTACAGACAGGAATACTTAGTCTGGCCCATGAAACTCCTCTGGCTGGTCATTTAGGGATAAATAAGACTTATCACAAGATCTTGACACACTTTTATTGGCCAAAAATCAAAAGTGATGTTTGTAAATCTGTAGATCTTGTCATACTTGTCAAATGGTAGGAAAACCCAATCAGAAGATACCTAAGGCTCATCTGCAACCTATTCCTGCATTTGATGAACCATTTAGTAGAATTATGGTAGATTGTGTTGGTCCCTTACCTAAGATCAAGTTAGGCAACCAATACTTGTTGACCATTATACCTGCGTCAACAAGATTCCCAGAGGCAATTCCTTTGAGAAATATTAAAACCAAAACTATAACAAAAGCTTTGATAAAGTTTTTTTTTACTCAATTTGGCCTTCCCAAATCTGTCCAATCGGATCAAGGGTCAAATTTTATGTCTGGAATTTTCCAGCTAGTTATGTATGAATTAGGCATTCAACAAATCAAATATTCTGCCTATCACCCAGAAAGCCAGGGGTCTTTAGAAAGATTTCATCAGACTTTGAAAAATATGATTCGATCATATTGCTTTGATACGGGTAAAGATTGGGATGAAGACATTCATTTACTGTTGTTTGCTGTTAGGGAGTCAGTTCAAGAATATTTAGGATTCAGTCCCTTTGAACTAGTTTTCGGACACACTGTTCGTGGACCATTGAAGTTGTTGAAAGAGAAATTTCTTTCTAATGAAGATACTGAACTTAATCTTCTTGACTATGTTTCTAATTTTAAATATAAGTAGTCAAAGGCTTATGAGGTCGCAAGAGCGATTCTGCGCTCTACTCAGTCAAAAATGAAATGAAGTTATGATAAAAACTCAAAGGAAAGGAGTTTTCACCTTGGTGATATAGTTCTGGCTCTCTTTCCCATTCTACAAAATCAACTTCAGGCCAAGTATTATGGTCCGAACACGGTTGAAAAGAAAGTTAATGATTTAAATTACATCATAAATACTCCTGGGAGGCGAAAACAAGAACAACTTTGCCATATAAACATGTTAAAGGAGTATATTGAGAGATATAGCCAAGTAAATCATGCAATTCATTTAGTTGTACCTGTCCCACTCACTGAGGATTTAAATTGAATGAATTCAATCGGACTCTACTGATTTTGGAGCAACAAATCTTTGGAATTCGGAAATTATGAATATAATCTGGACCAGAAACTTTCACATTTGCAACAACAAGAAAGGAATGAACTTCAACAGTTATTTCTTGAATATGAGAACTTATTTCCAAATGTTCCATCAAGAACAAACAAAATTTACCATGACGTTGAAATTATAAATTCCAAATCTGTGAAACACCACCCATACAGGATGAACCCTCTCAAACAGGAATTCTTGAAAAAGGAAATTCAGTATTTGCTGGAGAATGATTTCATAGAGCCCAGTAAAAGTTACTGGAGTTCACCATGTATACTTGTTCCGAAACCAGATAAAACTTTCCGTATGTGCACTGATTATAGGAAGGTGAACAGTGTGACTAAAACAGATTCATTTCCATTACCAAGAATCAATGACTGTATTGATAAAATTGGAAATACAAGGTATGTCACCAAATTTGACCTTCTGAAAGGATTTTGGCAAATTCCACTAAAGGAAAGGGCAAAGGAAATTTCGGCACTCGTGACTCCAGATGGACTTTACCAATATAAAGTGATGCCGTTCGGGATGAAGGGTTCGCCAAGTACCTTTCAACGTTTGATGAATATGATTACCTCTGGTCTAGATAATTGTGATGCTTACATCGATGATGTCATCGTCTACAACGACACCTGGAAAAGAACATCAAGCAACATTCCGGAAATTCTTTGACAGACTCATTGATGCATGTTTGACAATCAATTTATCCAATAGTGAATTCTGCCGTGCTTTTGTAACATTTCTAGGACATATTGTGGGACATGGACAAGTTAAACCTATAGATGTTAAGGTCAAGGCTATCTCTGATTTCCCTATGCTTGTCAGTAAAAAGCAACTGATGCGATATTTAGGTATGGCTAGGTACTGTCTGAAATTTTGTTCCAATTTTTCCAATATTGCTGAAGCCCTGAGAAATTTATTGAGCAAGAAAAACAATTTTCTTTGGACTGAAAATGTCAGGAGGCTTTTGACAAGTTAAAGGCCATACCTAAGAGTGCACCAGTTCTTACAGCTCCAAATTTCAGTGAATCTTCTAAACTGTCTGTTGATGCAAGTGATGTCAGGGTTGCAGCAGTATTGGTTCAAGAAGACAGAAATGGTGTTGATCATTCAGTGTGCTGTTTCTCTAAGAAATTAAATAAGCACCAAAGAAATTACTCATCAATCGAGAAGGAATGTTTGGCTTTAATATTGGCATTACAACATTTTGAAGTTTACATTAGTTCAGCTCCTTCTCTGATTGTTGTGTTTAGTGATCACAACCCCCTTACTTTCATCGACAAGATGAAAAAAAAATCAAAGATTGTTAAGGTGGAGTTTGTTGTTACAGAAATATAATATTGACATCAGGCACAACAAGGGAAAAGACAATTTGATTGCAGATGCACTTTCCTGTGTATAGAAATATTATTTCATGTATACTTTGTATAATTCATAAGAGTTCTTCTTATGTATTTTCTTTTCACTTTATGTATAATTAACATATGGTAAAGAGAAAGCTTTATTTTATAAATCATTATTTTTATTTATGGGGGAAGTGTTACATATATGTAATTTAATTACTTGTGTGTTAGTTTTAAATTTCTTTTATATTTTATTTTTATTTCATTACATGCTATTGTAATAATAACTTTATTCACTGGATTTGGCATTTTTCCGGAAAATTCAGTTCAGTTCTGTTTTGACCTGGTAAATAACCAGTATTGCTACATTGTATTTTTAGCTGACCTAGTTCCGGACCTTGATTCAGAATTGGTATGCAACTTTTTTTTCTTTCCAAGTGTGAAAATCAAGGTCATACGTAGCTTGCATGTCAGTTCTATGTAAACAGTTTTCTTTAACTTTTATTGAATCTTATAGATTCGTTCAGTAGAATCAAATTCTTCCATGGCGTATGTGATAGCCTACCTGTGGTGTTTCTACGCCCATCATGTGATCTAAAAATGCGGATTAAAAGTGATGTTTCATTGTTTTTTTTATAGTCAGTCGTAAATCATACCTTCGGGCTCAAAGGTATTATCTTGTTGTTGCCAGTTTGAACTGAGTTTTTATTTAAAATAATTTATTTTCCCTGGAGACTTTATCTAGTGTTCATCGTAATTCTTGGACAAAGACATTTTCTGAAAATTATTCGAAATTCTAAACCCGGAATATTATTTTTAGTGATTCAACAAGGAACTGTTGACACGACAACACAGAACAGGTTATAGAAGACGTCATCGCCTTCCATCTTGGAACTTCATCGGGATTCGAACTTTGATTCATTTAGAACTTTTTAGTGATAGGACTTATATTTTTAAATTCTAGGATTAATTTATGCATTAGATTCACAAACCTTATGTCCTTTGTCATATTTTTTTTGTTTTCTAGGGAAATAAATTATTCTGTTAAAATTGTTGGCTTCGCTCTTTTCTTTGTTACTTTTGTACGAGCCTAGACACGTAACATCACGTTCCACATCTACAAAGTCCAAAGAGGGATAAGAATCTTCCAAAGCTTCAAATAGTCTAAAATCGTCGCACAAAATACCGTGGCTGCTGTTGGTACCTAACTGTCCAATGGCTTTGTATAGGGTCAAGTAAGATCTCAAGTGATTCTTCTGTTCAACGTTAGGTACAAATGGTCTGGTACACAAGCTCTTGTCATCTCAACTGACTTCTATCTTGGACACTTTGTAGTGCTTAAAATCGAAGGGATTTTGAGTGATTTATCCGTTGAAGGCAGAACTCTTGATGATTCCGATGATTAAACGTTTGGGTAACTATCCTTGGATAATATGATCTTCAGTCATGGATTGGTGTGAAGAGGTAATGGTGAAGGTTTTCACTTGCATTCGTCGTATCGGATATTTGGCGGTCGTTCTGCTCAAAGTGTGACTGATGTCGTTTTCCACTTTAGAGTACACTTCCACGCGACGCACGTACAGTCTGGCTTTTCTTTTATTTTGGTTTTGTAATTCTCAGCATCAGCCATGAAGTGGAAAGAGGCACTACTATGATTCAGTCTCAGGCCGACATCTACTCCGTTCGATAAATACTTGTCTTATAACCACATGTCGAAATGCCAACGATCCATCAGTTCTAAACTACGTTCTTGATTGATTTTCTCTCTACGTTCGTTAAATTCCACACAGTGAGGATTGTCAGCTTCTGTCATTTCTGTGTCGTTGAAATTGCGTAGAGTGTCAGGTTTCGATACCAAGCTAGCATCCAAATATGAATTATTGTCTTCTTTTCCGTAATTCAAGAGATTTTCTAGACACGTTCGGTAAGGGCTAGTATCTATGCTGCTGCTAACCAGTTTGTTGTTCAAATACAAATCCACTCCGCTGAACAAGGAATGCATGTAATTGTTGACGTGAGCTACGTTGGCATTGCCGTCTGGATTACTGTCGTCCACTTTGAGTGCTTTGACCTTCAGGTGCAAGTAACGTATTCAGATCTATGTGATCTTCGCCTGTCCTTTGATTTCAAATTCGATGGGAACTGAGTTAGCCAAGGATGAGACAGGATAAAATTCTACCCATTGGGATTCTTGCATTGTCATGATTGTAGGTGCCATGGGAAACAGATCAAGTTATGATCTGTAACATTCGCAAGAATCTCAATGCATCATTTGTTTTGTTTTTATTGTCAAAGACTTCTAAATCTCTGGCAGTTCATTTTTCTTAGTTTTTATTGCAACTTGTTTATGAGCTCCTCTGGAGGGTTTTCGTCGTCTTTTTCTGCCTTGTCCTTGCTGTGGCATGAAGGAAGAAAGAATGCCTTGATCAGCAGCGTGCAGCTCATTGATAGCGGTTTCTCGGTGACCAGGAATGTATTTTCCATTTTGAAGCAACACATTTTTGCCTGCTTTCAAGAAAACTTCTTTTGGGATTTTGTTTGCAGATGAGAACATTTTGGAGAAATTCTCTTCCTTGCGTCAAAGCGACATTTTTCAACGCGTCACCATCAGTTTCAATACGGGAGCTATCGATCAAAACGCAGATATCAGTATATCTCCTAAACAATGTCCTTGCTATCGAGCGACTTCTCCATACACAGGATACATAACATACAAATCGCTAGAGAACCCTTTTCGAAAATGTAGTTTCACCGAGACTTTTCCTTTCGAGAACGGAATATTTTGTCCCAGATCTCCTTTTATACCAATGTTGACACTGTCGAAATACGACTTACCGACGGGTAATTAATGATGATGTACAAATTCGCGTTGAACGTGATAGGTGTTTCCACCTTCCTCGTAAGCAGCCACGGCAGATCCACATTGGAAGAAATGACTCTCAGTCATGGCGCGACTGTGTTTCCCACCACGCTATACTCATCACATTGGAATAGACAAACATCAAATTCATTCCTTTGTTCAGTTGCAGAGTGTTTTTAAAATACTTGAAAAAATCCTTGTTGCTGTTGATAGCTATCTTGGGATACATAGTGGCGATTCCACCTAAAGTATCATACAATTCAGGACAAAATGTAATGGCCAAAGTATTTTCATGTGAAAAATACATGGCCATACGGTAGGAAATTTTATCGTACTCGATCTTGACAAGTTTGTTATCTTTGATCAGTGATTTGCTAAACTGTTCATTGAGCATGGTATCAATTATTTCCACTACATGTTAAAATAATACCCCGCATGAATTCTCATGGTGTAGGTAGTCAATCGAGGATTAGTTTGTTATGATGGTCTTTTGAATTCGTACACCATGGCATCATTTTTGTCCCACTGTTCCTGTAGTTGATAGTTCAGAATGTTGACCACGAAATTGTTTTGATTTTTGGTGATGTTTAGAATTCGTGCGGGATTAATGATTCCTACCAAGGACGCTTCCCAATCCGCTTCGTGATCCAGTTGGATGGTTTGAGGTAATTTCGCTGTAAAAGAGGAAAAGGTATTGTTGTGAAATACACCCATGGAACTGGCACTTTGTAAAGTTAAGTAAAATTGGTTATTCACAATTCGAGGGTTCTACTTTCTGAGGAGCCACTCGAGGTCAAAGAAGTTTCCAAAAGAGGGATGTTACTGTAGCTGTTGTTCGGGAAACTGGCGTTGGTCACAAGGCTCCCGTTGTAGTGATTGGAATATTTCTGGGAAGGATTGGCGATGGCGGCACAGATGACACAATACACCAGAAACATTTGGCAGAAGAAGATGTTTTGCATTTTAGGCACACTTTTGCCGTACCAGACACACAGGGGCTACTTTTGTAGATCTTGAAGAGAAGAACTCTGAGAAGGAGTGGTCATTGCTATTGCTGCTGCTGTATTGGACGCCATGATGGTCACATCTTTTTGAAGTCGATGACTTGCGAAGCCTACGATTTAAGAATCAAACCTCGAAGGATATCATTTCCAACGCATGTTCACTTCTTTGACACGATGTTTGTCTACTTTACGGGTTCCTCGATCGAGAATGCTTTAGATGTTGTACAGGTCGTTTTCTTTTTTGGTCACTCAGTCTAACCTAGGCAAATATAAATTTTCTTTTAGCACTTCGCCATTCATGTCAGGAGCGCATCCGATGCTTCGATGGTAAGATTGGTTGTTAGCTTTGACCATGCGCGCTTAAACGTCAATATACTTGAGGGTGTGTTGATGAGTACAATATTTCCACATGCTTTGTTCTTGTAACCATCGTTGTACCTGAGGTAAACGTAGACTTTTCAGTCGGGTTTTGGGCAGCACGATACAAGTTTTAAACTCCTCCGTAACCTGCAGTATGGGCAGGATTGTTGTAAATGCTGGCTAAAAGATTCTCCATCAGGACTCTGTTCAATAAGTCACCAACTGTTCACTGATGCTACTCTTGCTTTCGTGCAGTTGTTTGGAAATCGCTTGGCTTGTTCGACGTGACACAGGAGTAGAAGCTGAGGGGGGGAGGTGATAAAGGGATCGCGTTTTTCTTCCCTTTTTCGCTTCTGGCTTCGCCTCTTTCGTTTTAACTTCTGTCGAAATAGGTGTCGACATCATCTTTTTAGCCCAAGCTTTTCTCGTTGGGGTGTGGGTGAAGGGGTCAACAAGGACGCTGCAGTCATAGTATGGATGGGAGCAGACGGCGTGTGAAAGACTTCTTGTGTGTCTTCTTCCTCTGGAATCCGTGTGACTTCGTCTGTCTTGGTCACTAGGGGTGGTGGCGATTGACGTTTCACCATAGTTGGTTAAGCTGTTTCGTCTTGAGCTTTTTGTGAAAGAGTTGAAGACGTTTCAAAACGTTGCGATGTTTCCGTTTCTGACAAATCGGTGCGATCCATCGACGATTGTAACTGTGTTGTAACTGTGACATCTCGATCAAATGCGGATTGGGAGGTAAATGAGGGGTCCGTATTTCTTGCGAACGATGGAATTCCATCCATGGTTTGTAGGGCACTAAAGTCAGCTTTCGTCCTTCCATGAGATTGCAAAGTAAAACACGTGTCCTCCAAGCATCGCTCCAGTCAGTTCTGTGATCAAGGGTCCAAACAGCATGGGCATAAATCCATCACGTTTCACCAATATCTATTTTTTTGACTGATGTCCATTTTCTTTTTGATCATTTGGCGAAGAACGTTTCGCTGCTTTGCTAAGCGTTCTTTCTTGTGTTTGGACAAAGGTATCTTTCCTTTCAAGACATTCAAACAACATTCACACACGCTATTGATGATTTATTTCTGGGCTGTTTGAAATACTTGATTTCACATGGGTGGAGGGGATTTGGACAGGACCGGCAACACGTCCCAATATTTGGCTAAACGTGGAGGCAAGTCCTTTTCTTTATCCTTTTATGACAGGAGAGTGACGGTGATGGTGGTGGTATTGTACAATTCTTTTGGGTGACATCCTTTTTCTTTCAGAAGCAAAAAAGCACTGCGAATCGTCTGTCACTGGCCTTTTTATACTGGAATACTCCACTGATTGTCGGTACGTCGAATCATTTTCATGTTGGGCATTACTCGACGTTGAGGGGTTATCAACGGACTAAATCGTGCCAGTTAATAAATCCAGTAAATTCTGTAACATTCCCGATCTCTCTTGGAGTTTGATCTTGGGGGAGGGTACTTTTTTAGCGGCTGCCGCTGCGGCTAAAGAAGAAGACGATGACGAGATTGTCGTCGGAGGAGAGGTTCTTTTAGAAACGGGTCTCCATTTTTTCATGAAACTGAGAAAGATGCGTGTCCAATCGGGTTTGACTGGCATCACCAGCAACGGCGAAGTGGAGGAAGCTGCTGTTGTTGGTGGATGGTTGTGGTTTGGGGAAGTAAAGTTACGTCCGGGAAGCACTGCTTCTCCTTCGGGTAGAAGCTGTTTTCTTGTGACTTTTCTTTTTCTAGTTACTTTTCTTTTTCTAGGGATGTGACTAGTCGTGCTACTCTTTTTATTGTTGGAATGTCTTTTGGGATTTTTCTTAGGTATGGCTGCTGCTGAGGCATTAGGATCCCATTTGAAGAGGGAGCGAATGATAATACCTCTAAGAGTACCGCTATCTCCAGATTTCAAAATGATTTGTCTTTTGGTTTGAATGTCGACTCTGGTGTCTGCCAGTTGCAACAAAGCTACTTTATGTTTGTCGAAAAAGAGTTTGGTTTGATGAGTGTGTGAATGATACCTTGAAGTAATTGACGTGCTTTCACCATAAACCATCGTAAGCCTTCTCTGAGAATGGTCTCTAAGACACGAGCACTCACTTGTGGGTTTTTTAGGCGACACGACTGGTGCCGTACAGGGCACGAATCAATTTGGCTGGAAGATGAGATTGAAAGAACGTCATGTTGATGATTTGTGAGACAGACAAGAAATGTCGGAGGTTTTTATGTTTTCTTTTTAGTGGGTAGGGGGTTATGCCGACGGTGACGTACATCCAATAGGCCCTCCGTCTTGAAGGAGGCTGTAAACCTTATTGCCACTCTTTGTAACACCACATGTTGCGCTGGGATTGATGATCGATTAAATGGATTTTGTGATCTATCAAATGTTTGAAAAATTCGATTTTGCCGGAACCACAAGGTCCAGCTGTCAACATGTTAAAGGGATGGCGATGATACAGTGCCTCCTAACTGGAACGATCTAACTTTTTGTCAATGACTTTGAGAGAAGAAGAAGAGACAGAAGACGAAGATGTAGCCATAGCGAAGGTGTTCAGAATTTTGAAATGACGTAGACAAGACAAGATATTGTATACTTTTCAGGACACGTTTATTGAGTGTTAAAAATTGCGATTTAACACGAAATACAAAAATACACAAGAGCCAAATGGTTAAGTACACGGCTAGCATGACACGCAAAATGATCAAAATGTAATACAGCATTTTCGACGATGGTGTGGAGTTCTAGAATGTCTAGGGACACTCTATAATGTTCTTTAAGGCTCTATGCTATGGACAGTCTCAGTTTCCTTATAGAATGGCTTTTCATTCGTGTCGATGTCGACGGCGGTATTACTGTCCTGAATTTGCCTTTCCTCTGTGTCGGTTTCTTCTTCTGTCATTTTGGCTAACAAGGTTTTAAATGTCACATTTTTCACCTCACGTTTTACGTCATTAACACAAATCATTGGCATAGTCAGCCACTTCTTGCGTCCAAGGATCAAAACCAAGACTTTTCCAGTCACGTACATCTTTCCTTTGAGAGTGTAGGTCACAAGCTATGCACACATCGCTAAAGTTTTAAGAATCTTTCTTTCACTTGGAGGTAAAGAAGTATCGATATGAATGCGCAACGCTTTTAACAGACTGAGTCTCTCGTGCACATTAAAAGGGGCAACAATGATGTCTTTGCAGGTACTGTTCGTAAACAGTCCACAAGGAATTTGCTGGCAAACAAAATGCTAGAAACGAAGTCACTAACACGCACACCACATGGCTCCAAAATTCAAAGGAAACAATTCTTGTAAAAGGTTTTGGTAATCCTCCAAGGTCTGAATACTGTCATTGATTTCCTTCCACGGAATCTGTTATAAAGCTACTGATAAAGTATTGGCATGGTAGCAAACTTTTATACCCACGTCAGTCAACTTCTGGATGTCCCTTAGTTATTCAAGATCTAGTAGCAGAGTTGAAGGTATTGATGCAGAAACTAATTTCTGGCCACTATCAACGAGGGTAACTTTCAAGAATCTTCTAATGTAAACGGTCTAAAGATGAATACTCTGAAGAACAAAGTCTGGATCAAGAGAAATCTAATGTTTTGCTTGTCTTTTTCACTTTCCTCTTGTGATTTTTTCACACAAAAGTTCTACAGTCACAAACTGAGATTTTACTCTTGCAAATCCAACCCAAAGTTCCTTGCAGTTTTTCTCTTGCAATTCGCTTGGCAGTCCTTCAATATTACTTTTCAAATTGGGTTTAAATACTTGACTCCAATTGGTAAATGGTGTTGTCCAACTTTTGACTCCTAGCCAATCTGGTTTCTTAAACAACATGGCATGCAGAAAGTGCGTAGACACTTGTATTACTTGGGTCCTACTAAGGAAAGGTAGTGACAGTGGGGAGACCATCGAACACGTTCCAGGTAATCCGAGTCTATTTGCTCCCACTCGTGAAGTGACACACCGCAAATGAAGCACTTTACTTTATCTCCTTTTCCCAGCAGATAAATCCAGCTCTGGGTAATTCTTTCGGTGTATATCCTCCCAGATATTTTGGCCACTTTCCTTTGAACATTTGGAATCGACTTTCCAAGTCAAAGTATCCAAGCAAAGCCACAGAAAACGTGTATTCTTCTTTGACAGGTGCATGTAATTGAAGTGGTGGCGATATTCCGAATTGTTTGCACATGCATGGGTGAGATTCGTAGGCTGGTAGGTGCACGCTATCACGTTGACTATGAAAACAAGTAAAGAGGCCACGATAATGATCGGCATCACGTTCGCATGCGTAAGCTTTAACCCACGCAGCATCACTTTCTATGGTGGTCGTAGTGGTAGCACTAGAGAAGTTCCCAAGTCATGCTGAACTGATGATGTCGCAGGGTACGGCATCGCCGAAATCGCAAGACATAGCATCGCAATCGAGTTTAACACTAAGCTTGAAACCCTCTGCCGCTTGTGTCTGTGAAATGATTCATCTTTCTAGCTTGGCGTTTGTAGTCACAATGAAGTGTCGGTCTTGGACGTTTTCCCATTTATATACTTGCCAATATCAGCGTGTCCATACGGTAAAGTGAAGTGGTTGGGAAGAATCACTCGCTTCTGATACACGATTTGATACAGTTTTTCAAAGGATCGGATGACGATTTGGTGAGTGGGTAAACGTACAATTTTGTGCGGTTCGTAGGTGGTCACTCTAAAGTCTTGATCCTCTGTAGACTGAATAGTTTCTTTTAGCGCGTCAAAGTCACCATTCGACTTGTTCGATGGTCAAGCGCCAATTTTTGACTTAGCAGTCGGTGTGCAATTCTCTTTGTTTGTCTCGGTATGAATTTTTGGGACTGCCATTAGCAAACTCAGAATCTTGTTTCAGATGCTCCTAAACAGTCTCCTTCGAACTTATGATAGTCAGGGCGATGGATGTAGATGCAGATGTCCTTGTCGTACAGGACACGGTTTCCTTACTGGTGTAAGGTTTCGTACAATTTTAAGCGAAGGCCGTAACGTAGGCAGCAATGACCACATTTCCAAATTCGTTGGGTTGTACAAACTCTAGTTCTTCTTCGTAATTGACTAGGATCAGATCTTGGCGAACGACGTCTACATATTTCATATATTTTCTTTTGTCAAAAATCATGTCGTAGTAGTGGGGGTGGGGTGGGATTAGTCAAGTACTCCGTCTTAGGCAAACACGGTCGTTGTACCATTTTTCCCCACAAGCAATTCAACATGACTTTGGCAAACAAGCGTCTTCCTCCGTTTGTTTCACGTGGTCTAAAGGGATGCCCTCCTTGGATCGATATTCCTCTTTGAAGTTGTCTTTTTCTTCGGGAGTCTGGCACCAGGAAGGATAACCGCTGGCTCCTTATCTGAGTTTCAAAAAGGCATCCACGTAGCCTAAGAAATTATCTTTCAGAGTCTGGTCGCACTTTTGGTACTCTTATGTCTTGGGAAAGTGGTAAATTTCGTACACTTCTAACAGTTGGTATCCCAGGTCCAGAGCTCAAAATAATTCCACGCTGACGCACGTTCCTGTCAATGCGCGTTCTTCCTGAGAGTGATGACAAGGTTGGATTTTGGTTACAGGTTTCGGCACAGGTACGAAACAAAGAAAACATCGGTTTTTCGTGGCAATGGTAAGGTAAGATGGAATGGTACAAGTCGGCTGGAGGAAAGACTTTGCATTTAATCAAGCCTTCATATTGTCGAATGTTTTTCACGTCGATGTCTTTCAGCAATTGTGGGTCCCTGCTGGAAAGTAATGATATTTGCACTCCCACCAAGGATTCAGAGAACACACGTCCAGATATTTGATTTCTTCTCATTTCTCCTCTTCTACGTGGTACAGTAAGCATGTGGCATTTTTCTTCCTCCAAACAAACTATCCCTTGGGTCTAGAGGGTCCACCAGGTTGTAACTTTCCACGATGCCCTTAAACTCGGGATGTGTTTTCAAACGATGTTTGTACTCGTGTTCCCACATTTCAATGACTCGGTATCCTTGTTGTTCTAACTTCAAGCGACGTTGACAAGTTTCCTCGTATAAGTCTTCCATGGTACGTTTTGAGAATGGTACGCTTTGAGAATGATTTTTCCATGTTACGTTGAGAGTAACAGGTAAGGCATCCGTGAAATAAGCATCCATTAAACTCGTACACGATCTTAGGGTGTTCTAAGTCCCAGCCATTCACCAAATATGTTCCAAATTTCTTTTCGCCTCCTTCGTTTCTTTCATCTTGGATCCATTTGACTTCCTTTTCACTCAAGTAATGTAGCCCGCGCAGAGCTTTGACCAAGTATCGACGTTTCATAAATTCCTTAGTTTGAGTCTTATGACGGCTAGCGTGTTCTCGAACACGAATTGCTTGCAGTACACACAGAAGCACGCTTTGGCGATGGTAGAGGCTTCCTTCAATTTATCGATCCCTCCGTTCTCCATAAAAATTTCTCGCAACGCCTTAAAATGTCCGCATCGGAGCGACAATACTTTAACATTTCTTCCTGACAGTCGAAGGGGTCCAAAGCGTGAGAGCGGTACCAAGCGTAGAAAACTTCTAGTTGTTCGGTGCGCATGTTGTCGAGGTCGTTGTCGTGAGCGTCAGGGAAATGTAACAGGACGGCTTGTTGATTGGCTTCGGTCTTAAATCGGTGTGGAAAATGTCATTTGGCCATTTATGTCATTCCAAATGTTTTAAGCATTTGACTCAAAGGCATGGCTAAATAACTCATGGAATCTTTTAACTGTATTTGTCCCACTTGTATGGAGATGATTTTAGCTCCGATCATGGTGACTTTAGAGCATTTGGTGCCTTATTCTGAATAGTATTTCAGAAATTGTCCATCGTATCCCGAGTAGTTGTGGACCATGGCAAACCAATTGCAATTTCCGTAATGTTCAATGTCTTTTTGACTCAGCGTGTCATCGAAGGGTCCAACATCCATTGGTCGAAATCGGATGGGAGTGTTAGATCCTCGAAAGATTTTGTTTACGTCTTCCTGGAATTTTGCTACTTTGGGGCAATGATAAAAGACAGGTTCTCGGATGCACTTTTTGCACGTTCGATGAGCCACGCATAAATTAGGAACGTGAATGCCGGTCTCTTGCATATATTCGGAATAAAAAAATATGAAATTCCCTTTCTTTTTGTCATCCTCCTTCTCCTCCTGTTTAGATTGGTATTTTCGGATGTAGCATTCATGCTACATTCATGTTCCAAGGCCACGATTTGGTGACAAATATGACATCGTTTCTTTCCTGGACAAACGTGCGCCTTGGTATTATTAGTGCGTATGAGAAGTCCACAAGTAGAGCACAATGTCAGGAGTTGGCAAGCACTTTTCTGCTGTGAACCTTTCGTCGTGAGATGTTGTTAGTAACACATAGGATGACAAAACTTCGCTGACACACCGAACATTGAATTCGTTCTTGTCCTTCGTGAAGACAGGGGTTTAGAGGCTAAACAACCCTGACATTTCTGTCCACAGTGAATGTGGTGCTCTCAATGGGCATACCCATAGTCAAATTTCTCACTGTAGTATTGGTATCCGAGGAATCCGGTGACACTTGTAATAACATCGAAATGTTCTTTGTGATAATAGACGTGAATGTATTTTCTGCCTGGGAAATCTTTGCCACGAAACACCCGAGACAGACTGACCTCTTGAGGATGCACTTTCAACGTGTAGCGTGGAGCCAAGATGTCTTCAAGTTCTTGCATTTCAGGAATGCCACAGGTTGTGTCTTTGGATAGGCCGGCTTGCTGTTAAAGGAGTTCTGCTTCTCTTCGTTGTTTGGATTGGTCCGATTTTCGTATGAAACAGATTTTATTGATTTGGTACGTATATAGAGGATATATAATTAGAATACACGCACCACGTATTCTATTTTTCAGTCTGTGCCAGTTCTGAAAAAGTTGTTGAGAAGAAATAGTGACTTATTTATAATATTTGCTCACTGGATTCGCAGAGGGGAAAATTGTAAATTAAAACAGTCAGTACCTATTGGTTGTTTGTGAATTCATTCAAGGACTTGAATATTTAAATAATTCTTTCGGATTATGTGAAATATTCAAAGAAATCGTGATATTCTACTTTCGCCGGATTACCGTGAAGTAAAAACATTTGGATTTCGAACTGTGATTATTTAGTGCTAATAGCACGATAGCACATAAACATTTTAGAATCTTCATTCGAAATACCTTTGGAGAGTTTCCGGATTTGTGTGAAATTGATAGTACAGTTTAGGACAATATTCTTTAAATTCATACACTGTAAGTTATTTTAATGCTATCACTTTGTTTGATTTTATATTTTATTTAAGCAAAATTATATTTTGGAAAATTGAATGCTTGCTGGGTTTTCCTTGTCTTGTTACGTAAGTTTAAGCCCCTGGCCGTAACAATCTAAATACAATGTCAACTTCATCTGTAGACTGCTATTAAAATAAGAGCATACAAAATAAGAATCCGAAATAAGAATGAAATGATTGTTTCGTTCTCTCCTTATATACATACATACGGGTCGAAAACGTAATGTTTCTCCTACTCACTGAGTGACATTTCACAATACCCGACATAGTAAAGAACCGATCTTCACGGACCAATCCAACGGGAAATTAGCTTTATTTTTCTAAGAACCGCCCTGATTGACCCATCCAATAGGAAATATCCTCAAACTCGTAAACAGGTTTATTATCAGTATTATTATTAATGATTGTAAATACCTATTACAGATCCTGTGGAATCTACAGGCACTGATAATATCTTAAAATGGAACCTATACCCATCTTCTTTATTGATGAATATTATAATTTAATTATAATATTGATATAGTCATGAACCAAGAGTTACCAAAATAGAGATATACATAGCAATGTATGTATGTATGTATGTATGTATGTATGTATGTATGTATGTATGTATGTATGTATGTACCTTACACTTACAGTAGATGAATTTGTTATGTGTATAAGTTGCATAAGTTGTCATCTAAAAACTGTACCTAAAGTGGGGTGATTCAGCTTACACTATAGCTGACAACCTGTAAAAGGCATTGTGCTCACATTACAAAGCTTGTTGATAAGACAAGAAAGTGTTGACAATGAAACCTACAATTTACTAGCTTCGCTATTGATACAATAGGCAGGAAAACTATAAGTCTAATGCTAACACCCGGGACAAGATGTTTATTAGAGAAAGCCAGTAAACATAAAACACACTGACTCAACAAACGAGAAAACATTTTGTGGAATAGAAACATTACGTAAATTTAAGATAGAAAACAACTGTTCTCCTGAAAATCCTCGGATGATTCGGTCTTTCATAGGAATACATGTACTTAACACATTAACACATTTATTTTCTTCAAAAGTTTGATTTGGTCCGAATAACTGTCACGATATCGTATTCGCCGCAGTGTTGGCATATTCCATACATGTCAAACGTGATTAAAGGTTCATAAGTATAACAATATTTGTAATATTTTAAATTAATTTGTGAAAAAATACAACTATTTGGCAAAAAAAAAAAAAAATAGTAATAAGTTTTGGAATTATTTTGTGATGAAAATGGAAACATGGTTATTTTATCATTAAATTCATAACAATATTACCCAGGAATTTCCATACATTCATTACTGACGGAAACTTCCGAACAGGTACACTGATATAGAAAAGGATCGTGCTGCATTCCGTCTCAGTCAAATACCGCGGTAAACCGGTAATACCTCCTATCTCGCGTGTGTGTGTGTGTGTGTGTGTGTGTGTGAGAGAGAGAGAGAGAGAGAGAGAGAGAGGGAGAGAGAGAGAGAGAGAGTCTTGCCCTGATCAGATAATTAGTTACTAAATTAAGAAGCCACCTAATGGGGCACTGATAAAGCGTATCGATCGGCTCATAGTCCAAGTTGGACAATGATCCAAGGTCAACAGTGCGCTGAATATTTTCACTGTTCAACGGACACTTCCACACGTGTGACAGCATTTTTGCAAGAGGTTATAAATCGGATTTGATTAAAAGATATAGTTTGGTCAACCTGCTTAAGCAAAAACCAAGTCTTGAATGGGTGATTACAAATCTTGTTAAAATTTGAACGTCCAAAGCAGCGTGTCGGTAATTCGAGCCATCCTAAATATACCCATACAATTAAAGTGTGCGATTACCTCTCATGACCCGTTAACATGTATTGTTGTTAGATAAATACTTATTGAAAGAAACTGTGTATTGAACTTATTTTTAGAACGTAAGATAGCGTCACGTGGCTGCCTGGAATTTTGTAATAAATCCGCCCACAGTTCTAGTTATCAGTAAACTTTTTCAGTTTTCCGGTTGTTCATTATAAGACAGAGAGAAAAGCTTCGTTTTAGTTCATTCAAATGATCAAATATTTCTGATATATTAAAAATGAACTAAACACCATTTAGTCGAGTATGTCTGCCGACAATCAAGCAGAAGACACTGTGGATGGTTTCCTTGGTTTAAAGGTAGGTCTTGTTAGCTAGTAGACAAAAGCTAAAGAACACAATGTCATTTAGTTTAACTTTTCGTGTTTAATTAGGTCACGGGAACTTAAAAAAATTGGTCGTGTTTCTTCTTCTTCTTCTTCTTATGATTATTATTATTATTATTATTATTATTATTATTATTAATGTTGTGTTGTGTATTATTATGTGGTTCTAGAGTTACGTAGTAGTAATTGTTACTGTAGTTGTAGTATTACTGTGTTGTTGCAGTGTAAATAGTTATAAGTGTAGAACAAAATAGATGGAAATGACATATAGATTTCAAAGGGAAGTGATTTTGGGAAATAGCTGAATAGACTAATTGTAAAAAGAATTTTGTTTTGTTTTCGAATAATTGTGATGAGATATTCAAATCTGAGATATTTGCCTCTAAAATTCATGTATATACTTTTGAGAGAACATTTCACGACTTTTGCGACCTAAACTGTCTGACCCTTTTTGAAGCCTTGGGGATCTTATCCCCGAGAAGTGTACTTTTGTTTGTGCACTGAAATTAGGACATATCGTTCGACTATCTAGGTCATTAATATTGCTAAAATTGTTACATAATTCTCATGACAAAATAAATTGATTTTCTTACGAAGTCATGACTCGTCTTTAAAGAATCATGACTGCATTGCCAGGATTCTCACAGGTGTAAGCATTCGGTGTAATGGATCTTATTATGCATCCTTACATGTATTCACTAAAAACTGTAGTTGTTGAATTTCTGGAAATTCTCGAAACTTCTGTGAAAAAAAGAGTCAACATTCTATTTGCAATACAGATATAGGCCTAAAATAATAATGGCAGTAAAAACAGAATTTATTGATTATCAAGGGCATAAACATCGATCAAATTACATCTTTAAATGAAATGTTAGTTAATCTAGACGAATTACCAGTGGGGTTTTTTTTCTATACGAAGCTTCCTTTGTGTAAAAACAATGACAAAACAAGTACCAGTTCAAAGATAGGCTTCGGATTTTTCGAATACCAACAGTGACGTAAGTAGTAAAATTATTAACTGCATATCGCATATTACTGAAGCTATGATTGACAAGGAATTAAATCATTTAAAATGTGCCAACATATACCACTACTTGATGATATGATTATCATTTAACATCATTATTAAACACGCGTATCTTATCGCCCTATCATTTGTGTAATACCTGTGTGACAACATTTTCAAATAATAATCTACTCTATTGGCATGCGCAAATGATGATAAAGGACTGAAATTGTGTCTGAATAGCGCAGATGACTACCTAGGAGTAGCCCTAGTTGGTCTTATGTAACTTTTCGTTGGAGAAAGTTAATTTTATCATGCACAAGATAGGTGTGCGTCTATTAATGTAGCACTAGAGATTCCGACAGTACAGGGCACAACTCTGACATTTACTTGTTACATTTGATAGTGAAATACATACATACATACATACATACATACATA
>JAECUM010015523.1:0-11361 GCA_016617855.1 Megalonaias nervosa
GCATAAAATAATGCCTCATGATGACAACAGATGGCGCTGTGACACATTAATTTCTTACAATACGACTGCTCCCTAACCCTAGCAACAAGAGGTTAGACCACTTTACGGCATTTTTGGCGTCTTATTTAAAATATCATTCGAATTATATTACCGCATTACAGTCAGCTGATTTCTCAGAGTATTAGCATTCGAAAGTGAGCTGACCTGCAAGAAGCACAAAACAAATTAAATGTATCAAATTATATACAATTAGATGTGTTTACACAATGTTATATTTCCGCTGACCCTTCCCGCCCCATTTTTATTTTGGATATTTTTTTGTGAGTGTAATTTACCGCTAGCGCACGGTGGCATAATAGGGTAGCCTAGCCGCTTACAAGCAAGGTTTAAGGTTCTAATTTGTTTATATATTCTCATTCACAATGTTATCGATTTCGCGCATATTTATTATTTTAGAATGCAGTGCAAATTCTGCTTTTTGTATCAGTAAAGACTTCATAAGGTTGGAGCAAATTGCAGATAATTGCACATCAAGAACATGCTTTCTCTTTCTTTATTCACGAGAGAGAGAGAGAGAGAGAGAGAGAGAGAGAGAGTACATTGCAGAGATGAAGATTCTGTTTATTCTCTCATCCCAATAAAATAAATTTTAACTGTTAACTTGCAGTTTACATAGGCAGTTTAATTTTATATATATATATATATATATATATATATATATATATATATATATATATATATATAACAAGAAGGTAAATAAATATTCAAATTATACAGAATTCTTATATATGTGTTGCATGGATGATTATGCAATAGCCAGCAAGTATTATCACTAGTTGTCTGTGACAAGAATCTCATATCTACAATTTCATTTTAAATCTCCGATTCCAATACAATAACAAGAGGCAAATGACTTGAAACAATGATATCACATACAAAGCATATACTGTAGCATAGCTATATGCTAAAAAAATATGAACTTATTTCATCACATAAGAAAATAAATTCTAACAACATGAAATATATTTTCTATATCGTAACATAAAGAACATTCCCATACAGTTATGAGATGCTTTATTTCCACAGGTATAAAACTGGAAACCACATTTTTTTTATTATTTAATATTGTATTCATCCATATATGAATCGATATTTATAGTACAGATAAGATGATTGACTGCAAGGTACTTCACTGATAAAACATCAGACTCCTTTGGAAGCAATTATAAAAAGATAATATATTGAATATAAATAACGTTGCTGCCACTACCAGTAACCAGCTCAACTTCTTTTTATTATTACTGCTACAATAGAGTACCAAACTTGCTTGATACGTTTGGATATGAAATTAATGTAGTAGTTAAAAAGATTAATACAAATTTTTATATGTATCTTCTACAGATGTGATTGTTTTCTGTTAGAAGGGTAAGACCCTCCCCACAAAATATTTTAAAAAACTTTTAAGGCTTCTCACAGCTCAGGCTGTTGTAGCATCCAACATCCACCACCACCCGCATAAACATCTTCATTTGTCTGTGATTTTATCATTATTTTATCCTATTTAAAATATAAGTTAATATTGTCATGACACAAAAATATCAGCACAATACAACTATGCAATAAAGCAAAATAAATAAATAAAAACTATATACAGTCCTGTGTTTAACTTTTCATAGGAAATATTAGACAAAAATAAATATTTAATGTAAACCGGCATTCATAAAACCAATATTATTAGATGAATTAGTCTAAAACAAAAATACAGGTGGGCAATTATAAGGAACAAATACATGGATTGTCTTGTTACATTGTTCTTTTAGATTCATTTGCCAGTCCCTTTTGTTTTACACTTTCACATGAATAAAACATGAATAAAGACAAGCTTTTCACTCAGTTTGGCTTTTGGATTAGACATACACTCATAATTGCAAATTCTGAGGAATTAAAATTGTAAATTCTGGATTCGCCAAGACTCATTTTCTTTTGTATACACATACATTTGTAAATTATACCTCAAGAACAGTCAGGTTATATTCCCTAGTGACAGTTTCAAGAATTATTCCCAAAAAACATTCCATTACTGAGTCTGTATTCAATATATACTGTACACGTTTTGGAGAATTTGTTTTTTGCGGGCAATAAAATAAGTTGTTTGCACTTGTTATGAGCACACAAAAAAAAAAAACCGAGAAAAGGATTATATTTTATTTGTTAATTTGTTCTTTCTGATGCTTGGACCTTCACAAAACTATTATATTTATGAACCTGAGATGAAATTTTAAATATGGCCTGTTATCCCTAATATATGTGCCTTGGAACAATGGATAAGGTAAATTATTTAAATGACTTAATCACTCACAGAGAGAGAGAGAGAGAGAGAGAGAGAGAGAGAGAGAGAGAGAGAGAGATATTCATAAGTAAGTTAGTTTCTTCACAGAATAACAGAAGCCACTTGCCAATTTCTGACTGCAATTGTAAGATATCTGAATAGAAAGTAACAGCTACTTAATAAGCATGCAAGACATTTTAATGTGAGTTATAGGCCCCCAAGTACTATTCCTCAGAGAAGACACAGGACTGGGTTTCAGAAATTGAAGCCACACAAGTACCAGTTTGTCACTTTGTGAAAAATGAGGTCATTATGAGAAAACGGCAACCACCTGATGTACCCGCTGATGATGAGTGGTCAATGACCAATCAAATTGTTATTCCTGTGTCGTATAGACAGGAAATTCATAGTCTAGCCCATAAAACTCCTTAAGCTGGTCATTTTGGTGTCAATAAGACTTATCACAAGATCCTGAATCATTTTTATTTGCCAAAAATTAAAAATGATGTTTATAAGTACCAAAGATTTTGTCACACCTGTCAAATGGTAGGAAATATCCCAGTCAGAAGATATCTAAGGCACACCTGCAACCTATTCGTGCAATTGACCATTTGACATCCATTTAGCAGAAATATGGTAGACTGTTGGCTCCCTACCTAATACAAAGTCAAGCAACCAATACTTGTTGACCATAGTGTGTGCGTCCTCAAGATCTCCATAGACTATTCCTTTGAAGAATATTAAAGCAAAAAACTATTCCAAAAGTTTAGGCAATGTTTTTTAATACTTGTTTGCCTCCCCAAATCTGTCCAGCAATTTTATTGTTGATTATTTCCAAGACCTTATTCATGAATTAGACATCCAACAGTTTAATTTTTCTGCCTTTCACCCTGAAAGTAATGGGAATAGCACAAAACTGTCTGAAAACACTCTCACCTACCCAGAATACATGTATAAAATTATACTGAATCAAGCCTTAAAAAAAGACAGTGATCAGTAAAATCCTGCATTGTATAACTATCGAGTAAAATCAGGAGAGGTTTTTACCCATGTTGGTAATTATCACCAAGTGAAAGACCCAATGACTACCATAAAACAACAAAAGACTGTCCCAAAACACCCTCAGCTACCCAGGATACATGTAGGCAATTAAATAAAATCAAACCAAATAAAAAGAAAGTGATCAGTAACATTCTACACTGTATAATTATCGAGTAAGATCAGTAGAGTTTTTTCTCTTGTTGATACTTGCTGAATGAAAGACCCTTAGACTGTCCCAAAACACGCTCATCGACCCTTTAATGAAATATGCAGTTTTGGTGGATTCTCTCTCTCTCTCTCTCTCTCTCTCTCTCTCTCTCTCTTTGATCAAAGATAATTCACTAAACTACTTTTATATTGCAAAGAGCAGCCCACTTAATACGTCGGAATCATGTGTCACTACATTCACATTTCAAATATTCTTTTTAAAGTTTTTTTAAAAAATATTTAATGTGACAAAGAGAAGATGAATAATTAGAGCCTAAGGGTGCTATATTAATATTTTTAAAATTCTTGAACCAATTTATTTTTTTTAATTGGTTTGATAATGGTAAGAATTGCAACAAATAAAAGTAAAACCTCCTGTAGCATTGTCTTTTGTCTCACATTTAGAGACAAGTTTTAAAGGATGCAAACCAGTTTTAAGGCTGTTTGTTTGTTTGTTGTTGTTGTTTTTGTTTTTTGTGGGGTTTTTTTGTTTGTTTTTGCTTTTTAAATACATTCAAAGGTTGATGTTCTGTGCATCAATAATGCAAACTAAGTATCGGAAACAATCGTACACTAAATCTAATACTTCTAATCGCAAGTAAACATTTTGATCATGATACGAACATGATTTTCCACAATTTGATTATTTCGGCTTTTGCGACAAATTATGTTCCCAAATGAAGATTGTGATAAGAATAAGAAATCATCCTTTAGGAATGTTTAATTTTTTTAATGTCATTTTACCTATAAGCTTTTTTAATGTGCTATTGATGTTGCTGTGACATATATTATTTTCGCAAGATCTTATGTTCAATAGTATCACAGGAAAAGATAGACGTTTGTGAGGTGCATCAAAATTGGTGACGTAAAATACGATCCTTTCAACCAGGGGTCGTCGGATGAAAGCTTGTTAAGATGAGTACGAGGGAATGTATCATTGTCATTTCTGATCCTTACTTTCCTAACATAACTAATGTTTCCAACGTAATGAGAGATATCACTAAGAAGTAGATTTCTTAAACGGTGAAAGTAAATACTTATGTGCGTCAAAACTGGTGTTTAAGAAGATGGACCACCCTGCTGTAGTACATGCGTTTTTGTTTTCATAAGGTGCTATAAATCACTTAGATCTTTGAGAAAGCACATCGTTTTAGAGAACGATTAACACTGCGTTGCTAACATACACCTTAAAAAAGGGGACTGAAAAAGAGTTACAATGTTTATCGACACAAAATGAATGCCGTAGAAAAGCTCCGTGGGGAGCATTAATAATTTATGGTAAATAAAAAAAACTTTAGAAATTTAGAGCGCCGTCTGTTGTCATAATGCCATGCTAATCTCTAGTATGCCATATGACAATATATGGTGACACGAGTTGGACAACAAAGACGATATTGATCAAACTTGGTATTTACATTGTTGCAAAGCCAAATCTGTATGAAAGCAGCAGTTGGAATGATGCAATTGTAATATGTCAAGTTTATAAACAGAATATACAAAACTTGTAATAACTAACATAATGTTTGCCATATGACAAACTGCAGAATCAGTTCAGTAGTTGGCAAACTGAAAGATAGAATGACGTAGAAGGAAAGTAGATCCAAGCACTTGCGAGCAGCTATTTACAGCTTGCATCAATGAAGAACATAAAATTCCTGACTAGAATTAGGAATGTAGCACTTGCAAGCAGCCATGTACAATAATGCAGAAGGAAAGTAGCACTTGCAAACTGAAGAATACAATATACATGGATAGAATTATGAAAGTAGCACCTGCAAGCAGCCATTTACAATAATGTATCAAGGAAGATTAGAAAATACACGCGTAGAATTATGACGGTAATCTCCCTCCATAGAGAATATATAGTAAAATTAATTGTGTTCTGGGTGCGTATAGAAGAGTGCAACGCAGGAGCATACGAAGCAGGGAACCAGACTGCCGAAGTAGGGCCTACCGGTACAGCCAAAAATTAACATAGTATGTACTACCAGAATAAAATACTGTGTTTAACTCGTATACCGATAATACCGCCAATTTCTATTATTTACATTCAGTATGCTGTTGTTAGTCTAAACTTGGGGGTCTTGAGTGTAGAATGCCTTCACAGACCACACGTATCTCGTCTCTGTCCACGTGGGTTTGAGTTTCGGATCTGGTATTGTGGGTATATGAAAAAAATTGCCAGCATCTTCTGTGTTCTGTGGTTTTCCCGGGGGGGAGGGGTCCACCCGATTTACCAGCCGCTTATCGTGTTCTGAAAAATCCACAAAACCAAACCAAACGTCTCAACTGCAACCACCACTATTTTATATTCAAAATAATTTTAGATGTAATTAAATGCACTTTATTCCTCCAATTTCTATCTTTTTTAAATAATTACCAAAGTAATAGGTCTCCAATTTTTCAAATATTGTCTAGACTTACTTCCAGATTGACTTGAAGAAACGTACCACCCAAGTAAATCTTGAATTTTTAAGGGTTTGTACAAGTAAAATTAATTACGTTATAAGAATTTTAAATTTGTTTTGTTTTATATACATTTTGCAGAACTTTTACATCTGCTTGTTTTATATTGTATCTAACTGTACTTAGTTATTCACTATTCTGGAAGGCTTTATTTTCCTATTTCTTGTGTAATTCGTTTTAAAGTTTTGGAACATAACGTTATGTTGCCACTACCATAGCTACTTAGCCTAACAAAGAACAGTATTTAACGGATCTATACTATGACCCTATAATTTTGATTGGTTTAACAAATGCTCATAAATTCTGCAGGCAAATTAAACTTAAAAGCTAAGACTATAGCGAAGCAATCTTAAAATCTGATTAGAAGCAGCCTTAAGTTCAATAAAATATTATGAACTTAAAGATTTGATGATGAAATAGGCCAAAACTTATGTCTATATAGAAAAGTTGGTTTAGTCATGCAAACTCCCAGTTCAGGCAAATATAGTGGATTTACAAACATACGAAAATATTGTTATGGCTATACACTGGGCTAAAACAAAGTAAAGCAAAAATGGAAGATGACATAATACCTTTGTGGAAATACTGGAAGAGATAAAACCAGAACAAATGCATTTTGATGAAGGACGTAAAGGTTAAGGAGTTATTGGAGAAAGAAAATATTGACTATTTCAACTAAGACGAAAGAACATCTATAATGGAAATGTGTAATCGACCTTTTAAGACTAGACTCTAGAAATATTTTACTGGAATTACAAGGTCTTATTGATGGATACAGCGGGTCATATCGTCGATCTATATGTGTCGCCAACTGAAGCAATCTAGGAAGAAAGTGGGTTTAAAATATAGATAAACTTACTCTTCTATTTTATAACAGATGCCAACAGAATTGCCAAATATAAAATCTGTGAGAAAGTAAGGTTCTCTAAACATAAGTCTATTTTTCCTACAGGCTATCTTCCAAATTTCAAGAAACTGATTTTTATGACGAGAGAAGTAATTTATAAAAAAAAAAAAAAAAAAAGACAACCCACAGCATTTTTAAGTTAATAAATACCGTTGTGCTTGGAAAAGAAAAGGAAAAATGAAGAAATAGAATTGGAGCAAAATATGTTCTGAACAAAAGAAGTTTTCAAACTTCAAAGGATGTTTCATTTGCAAGAAGAATAATAAGTGATGAAGATATTGCATTACTTTAAGAAACAAGAAAATTAGCCAAACCAATGTATGATGGCCTCTTCGTTGCTGTTGTATGACTTTTACAGCAACAAGATAAAGAACCATTATGGTGAGAAAATGAAATGTTATAATGACTGATACAGACAAAGTGTTGAAACAGATGACTTCTACAATATGAAATAGAATTTACAGTTTTACGACACAAAAGCGATTAATACATAACACCATATAGAATACCAAACAGGAAAGAAGGAAAATTGTTCGATTGTTGACAGATAGATGAATGACAAACCAATGCAAGAATTTCGAGGCCTTTGAAGAAAACTTTGTACTTTTAGGACTCCCATATGAGAAAAAGTATGCAAGGGTATTACAAATCGATTGTTGAAAAGAATCTCAAATTATTTGTAACGATCCCCTGTGGGGTAAATAGGCCATATTCCGACGAACATAACCGATACCTCTTGGGCCATCTATTCGAAACGTGGCAGCCGAAATGTTGATAGTAGTAATTTCAAAAAATGGTCCTAGAAGGTGGGATAAGAAAAATTCCAGCCAGTCAGTAAAGCAAATTGCAGGATATGTCTTTGGTGCAGTTCCTGTCATTTATTTTATCAGAATTTTCCATGGTTTATTTATATAAATATTTCATATATGTTTGTGATCAGTGTGAAATTAATACGATTGTGCGAATAGGCCCTGGGATTTCATCCCATTTTTATATTTGTGTGTGTGTGTGTGTGTGTGTGTGTGTGTGCCAGGTTCGGTGACTGTTGTTATAGCAACTATTTTGACAACAGCTGAGTCATTTTTATCTCATAAACAATATAAGGATCACTGAGCCAGGATTCTCTCATTAAAAGGTTTTTCGCATATACAAATTTGTCGACCAATTAACCAGAAGTTACGCTCATAAAACTTTGATGACCACTAATTCAGAGCTTTGTTATTATAATAGGGTTTTTCTCATGGAAGACTTTGACGACCACTGAGCCAAGAGCGACGTTTCCCTTACTATCAGCCTTTCAAAATAAGCTACTTTCGCTGAATATTCATCGTATTCAGAAACTCGTTTGATTACTCTCTGTATAAATCAGTCCTTAATGATATAATTCAACAGGCTTGTCTAAATAACACTTTTGAAGGAAATACTTTTGTATATTTATCATTTTGAAATATTTGAAGAAATACACGAAGATATATGGTACAGCAGAATTTAACTCTTTAACATACGTCCCCAACTAGCAATACATTTTCTGTATTAATTAGATTTCAGATGAATGAGTTTTATTTGCAGTTTTAAATTTCCGGAAAAGACACGTGAGCCTAACAAACCAAATATGTAAACAATCTTGGTGAAAAATAGAAAGACGCAAAGAAAGGCTATCCCACCTGCAGATGTTTAGTGTAAGTGTATCACTTAGATATGCGGACGTACGTGTTCGCAAAATATTGCAAGATATCCTTGTAAAACTCGTCAAGCAAAACGGATCATACAGATATGTACTTTATATGCTCTATTTAATAAAACAAAAAATCTTGTTGATGCTGCAGCTCCATTTTAACAAGAAAAACAGGTTTCTGTGCAATGCTGTAAAAAACGTTTCGGTTCGCAGGCAAGAGTGACATCATATTGATACCAACCCCACCAACACAAAAGTGCGCGAGGAGCAATAATCTGTTGCACTATCATTTCATACATTATAAACACATCTCTCGCTAGTAGTTTTTTTTAGTGGGGGAGGTTTATGCTGCTATACATGGTGGCCAGTATATTTGGTGGAGGAAGATCCTATGAAAACCCCGGGAGGAACCACCGACCCACGGGAAGCTACTGGCAGTATTCACGCTAGTACAGCATAAATACACTCAATTTACAGTTATCACTTTAACTCTATCGTGAAGTAGAACATGCACTGCACAACATATGGTGCTTGAGAAGTATCATTCATTTTGCATATTTATTACAATCGTACTTGCAATTAAGCAACAGTTTATGGGTTCCTTTTCTCCCGAGTGGTTAATTCAGTTGCAGTGGTTACTCGCAATATTTTACCTTTCTGCAATTTTGATAACACCTTGCAGTCATATAGCCATGTACTTCTACACAGTTTATTTTTCAGAATTTCTCCATGAATTTCAGGGTTGCTTTGGTAATTTCCTCCTTCGACGGCATCTAGTATCTCTTCATCATTTTTCTTTGTGTGGTATCTTCAAATGTGGTCCATGAATTGGCAAACGATCGGTCTATTTGCATTTTTTATCAAACCTATCCAATTTAGCTAATGTCTTGTGGATTAATACTGATATATTTAGCTTATTTCTGCAAACTGATTTGACTTTCCTCGTTCTCTGTTGAAATGTTTCATTTTTGTTAGAGTCGTATATCCATGAAATTTAATATTTGCGTTCGAGATTTACTGATCCAAATCATATAATCCAATGGTTCTCAAGCTTAATTTTTCGCGGACCACGTAAACATTGTTGACGGTCTCCGCGGACGAATTAATGATCTTACTTAATGTTGATTGTACTGTTAGCTAACTATTGTAAAGCGCCTTGCATAAAGCTACATGTAAAACAAAAACTTAACAATAATTAATATTTTTGCCCTGCAAATAGAAGAACAAAACTCATATTTAATATCAGTAGTTCAGGTTCTCGATTGTTCTGCAACCTTTCTAAAGGACACCGAATGGAACTCATGGACCTCCAGTTGTCTGCGTACCACACTTTGTTTACTTCTACAGCATTTTATCAAAACAGATACAGTACCCCATAACATGGGACATGTTCCAAGTGTAACTCATAACAGTCCATAAAATTCAACACAAATAATACTAAGCAGCACGAAACACCAAAATTCTGCAAATATCTCAAAATTAGAGAAGTTAAAAACTGATCTGATCCATGTCGCTACTTAACAATCTAACATCTTCAATAATATTATCAAAACATATGAGAAATGGCTTTCACACATTTTAAAGAAAGCTATAAAAATAAATTTGAAAGACAATCTTGAACAACCGCAAAATAACGATCATGAGAATCACAATCTCAATCACACGTCTTAAAGAAATTAATGAAGGAGAAGCAGAAGAAAGCAGAATGGGCGCCGGCACATAGGGACAAGGGAGGAGGCACTTGCTCTCATTCAAGCATAGTCACTGGAGTGGAGTATGCGGTACTGAGACAAGAGTATGCCTTCCATTTTGCTCATGAAAATATTTGCTTACGAATAACCCTTTCGTTTCATGTCCACTTTATTGTCAACCAGTTCTGAAAGCCAAACCTACTTGACCCTCTTGTCATGTGAAATGTCACTGTTTGCGCTATTGTACTTCACTGAGCGTAAAAAGTGTTACCAAGACTTTGTATTTCGTTCTTTTCGAATAGACAAATTTATAGTCAGCAATCTGATAATAATTTGAAGCTGAAAGGTTTTACTCCTGTTGCTTTTCATTTCCGAATTTTTAATGACTTGTGAACATGATAACAAGGTATGTATTAATTTTTCATCAAACCCATTTTGTGGACATATCTAAAGAATTACTGAATTATGCAAGTTCACATATGTATGTATGTACGTACGCATGTATGCATGTATGTGTACGTCCTTACATGCGCAATTGGTGCCATCCATGATCCGATATGTTGACGAAATAATCGACGATAAAAATTGAATGAACAATAATTACCAAAGCCATGTCAGAAACAAAGCCAACACCAAAACCCAAAACCATTTCAACTCATCCTGGCGTTAAACATTCTCATGAAATGCTGTCAAATCAGCCGAATGAAAGATGCACAGACAATGAACGTATCCCTGAGGAGAAATATTGGATATTGAAGATATGGTGAATTCGGTTTACACATAACATTCTGGTCTAAAAGAGTTCCGTTTAACCCACCGTGCGTCAGCTTCTTTCAAACCAGTTTGCTCAGCCTCCCTCTCCTCAAGCTATTGTTATCGTTGTCTTTCAGCCAACTTATCTTGTAATGTAAATACATTCATATTTTTGGGAGCCGCTGCAGCTCAATTGGTAGAGCATCGGATTCGTGATTAAAGGGTCACGGATTCGATACCTGCCTTCAGTGTGTCCTTGAGAAAGTCACTAAGTTCACATTTCCTCGACATG
>JAECUM010015524.1:0-31692 GCA_016617855.1 Megalonaias nervosa
TTAATAACTCTCATTCGTCCACCAACACCTTCGAGTAACATCGATTTATCGCTGAGTATAACGGCGATTGCTCTATAATTAGGAATATCTACAACATTTCTATTAACACGAGCTCGAAAATGAATATCTACAACAGATTGTCTGGTTAAATCTAAATGTTCTAGTGAAAAGTAATAAATCGGATACAGCGTTGTAAAATCTAGCTGCGATATTTGTAAACCAGTATCAATGTTTTGATCACGGCCCATGAATGTCATTAATCGATGATAGGCACGTGCTACATTATTTTGATCGAAATTCAACAAAATATCCTCGGATGGTTCTTGGTGTCCATTTATCCTTAATGAAACCTCAGAAACACCAAGATCGTCAAATATCATAATACTAAGATTTTGACTGTTAATGCGTGCAGTATTTTGAAACGCAATAAATATATGTCTTGGTGCAGAAACACCCTGCTGAGAAGCTATTTGCCATGTAAATAAACCATTAATAGCGCTATCTACAGCATCTGTGGTCATAGTCAACCATGACAATGTTGATTTACCGCCTTGACTCATAAAAGATAGCAACCGGTCTTCTTCAGATATTGACGGAGTCATCACTGGCATCCACAGGGAAAGTTTTGTTAGTACTACTATACCAGGATCAGTACCGGGGAGTCGCCAGATTGCATCATCGTCTGTGCCTTTTCGTACTAGTATAACTGTGTGTTTGGCTCCGAAAATGACTTTTCTAACATTTCTACAGAATCCAAAGATATGTGACAGTGGAATTGCACATGAAAATACTCTTCTATTACCTTTTAACATTGCTCGACGTGATCTAAATCCTAAGTTGAAATCTGGATCAGCACCATGAACCACCGGCCACACATCAGCATCAGCATTGTTGGCGAAGTTTCTTGGTCGTCTTAGTTCATATTGCCGATGCTCTGGAGAATCAGTTGTATCCTTTGCAAACATCATTGATGGACCAGCTGATCTTGAGTAATCGTCGCTGTATCTTGCAAGGCCTAGTATTGTCGTGGCAACGTCGACTTCTTTCTGAATTGATTCAATATTTTTTCCGTCAATCATGTATGTAGCGCTATCAAATAACGCCATAATACCATTATTAACAAAACCGACACTAATATCAGCTCCATATGCTACTGGTGCTGCAGGAGCAACGTTATTTAAAATTTCACCTTCGACTTCAATAAATGCATCAGCGGGTAAGAAATATCTGCTTGTATCTTGAACCTGTAGTTCAATTCTTCCACGCTGATTTGGCATTCGTGCGTCATAAGAATAATATTGATAATCACGCACAGACTCATCTTTGAGAACTGGTGCGTCCATGTCAAACGCGGGTTAGATATACGCTTAAACATCTTTATTATTATCGTCTTCGTCTAACACGAAGACCACTTCGGGAAGTGAGACCACTTCCTGCTATCAGACTAGCGGTTATATTTTTTTCCTTTTCCGACATTGGTACATCAGCCAACTCCGCTAGTTTTTGATTAGCGGCTTGATTTATTATTTTACTTACACTTGCGGGCATCACTTCAGTGCTGGCCAATTTCACAGGTTGAGGTCGGACCGCTTGTGGTTTGCGTATTAATCGTGATAGTCTATCTTTGATTGCTGAGAATGCTTTGCTTGCAATATTACCAACAGCGCTTATACCTTTTTCACGAACAACATCAATAGCTTTCATTCCTAGCTGCTTTGCAATCGGTATTGTTTTTGGGGCTATTCTTCTAAACAGACCCTGAACAACATCACCTAGTCCATCTCCGTAGGTCGTTTTGTATACTGGTAATCGAGAGTTTATTACCCTGACCATGGTAGGTCCACGTTGAGTACCATGTATGATCATCTTATTATTAAATGACTTTATCACTAATTGTATCTAATCACTGTGGTAGTCATCGGCCATTTCGTTAATGAGGGACCGAAATACATTAATATCCATGATACTGCCTGTAAATAATCGTTTACAAATATCAGCTGCTTCATTAATGATTTCTGATGAATTATTACCAGCTCTTTTTCCTCCAATGAGGATTTCTAGTCGATCGACATCAGCAAGAACGTTATTGGGACAAGTAATAAGGCCACTTCCTAAACCACTTCCAGTTGCGCCAGGATCTTGATATTCTTCCTCAGTTATTTTGACTGGTTGTTGTGATTCTTCTTCTTGTTGTTGTCATTGTAGTAGTGTTTGTAGTCATGGTATTGGTTGCTCTGGTGATGGAAATTTGAGTCGTGGTGATGATATTGGTGATAATTCAAATTGTCGTGATGCTTTTTTACTTGGTTTTGATGGTGTTTTGAATGATTCTGGATAATCACAAAGTGATTGCTCAAATGGTTTTGGAGATTGTTGCCTTTTACGTTTTTTTCTTTCCATTTCTTCTTCTTGTTTTCTTAATTGTTTTAATTTATTAATTTTCTTATCATAATCCTTATATAATGGATCATCATCTCTAGCTTGTTGAACATTCATGCGTATGCGATATAAATATTTTTGCCATTGTTCACTGCTTTTAATATCTTTAGCGTGTTCAGGTTTCATTAATTTACCTCTTTGACTAAAATTATCCATAGCAAATTCAGCCAATTGTTGTAGGTTTTCAATATTGTTAATTGTTTTAATAGTTACTTCATCAAATTTATTTAACAGTTCAGCATTAATTATAGGATATACTGATTTTGGTTCAGGGGCTAGTGCTTCATCACCTTCTGCTTCATCATCTTCTGCTTCAGCACCTTCAGGTTGATCTTCATCCTCAGGTATTTCCGGGACTGGCATCGCCGCAGCTATTTCGGCTGGAAGTTCACGTAAAATTTCTTTTGTCTTTTTTGTTCTTTTTGCTATTTTTCCAGTTGCTTCAGCGGTTTTCTCTAACACAGGTAGAATACCTTTAGTAGTCTCAGTGATAGGTTTAAATAATTTTTTTGTATCCTCCTCAAATTCGACTTGAGATTCCTGACGCGATTGTAATTGTTGCTTAACAGAATCACGAACAGGTATATATTTTTTAATTGCCTTTAGTCGCTCTCGAGCTAATTTAGCTGAGTGTGATTCTCCAATACTCATTATTGATAATATCTATAATGGCTGTTTAATTTATGGCAGCAGAGAGGGTGAACGACATACGCGTAGTGACCAGCACGTGAAAAAATCAGAAAAAATCTGGTCAATTAGAGAAGTTTTTACTGTTAAGACAAAAGCTTTTTTTTTAACCTTCGTAGGAATCCTTAAATTTCAAAAATAAGGTCTCTACAAAGTTGTAGGGTTCACCCTCTCTGCTGCTACTTGATAGCTTGATGAATACATTTTGCTACAACACTAGAACTTGGGTAAGGTGAGGGGGCATCTGAAAAATTAAGGTCAGTCAACGTACTTCTAAAAGAATCACAGGGCAATGTCGTTTTCACTTTTGTAACAGAAGAAGGTGAAGTTTACATATTTTAGGCGACATATTCGCCCACTTTGCCTGATAGTGTGAGTCCTGATTCAGTTTATTTGTGCTATTATACAACGAGATGCCACATATATACTTTTGCCACATCTGGCCTAGTTTGCAGTTTTGCATTGTATTTGAATTTGGACAGAATTTGTCTTCAACCTATCAATTCTGATTGCATTCTTTTCTTTTTGGGGATCAAAAACAGTTCATTTCATTACTAAATCTACTTTAGTGACTTGAAGTTAAAACGTATACAGAAGTCTGACAAACAAAAGAAAAAACATAGAAACAGATTCAGGGGTCAAGCTAGACTTAAATTTTAGGGAGAAGTGACTTTCTCCTTTTAGTCAGAACAGGGAGAAGTTGGAGCTAAACAGGGAGAAGTGAGACCAAATAAAGAAATGCAATATATATATATATATATATATATATATATACATACATTATCTTATTTTAATTATTGCTCTATTTCTCAGTATGCTTTTATCAGTTTTAAGCAATACCTTATTATGTACGTGTATAAAAATTATTATATTCATACCCATTATATTCATACTTGTAGTATATATGTGTTTGGATTGAGCTAAATGCAGTGTGTTTTGCCCATATGACTTAAAAAGCACAGCAGAAGCTATACATTGTAATTAATTTTAACTGATAGCAGTAACAAGATTAGAGTCTTGTAATCGCAAGTTGGTAAAAATGCTTAATAAACTACCACTTAATTATTTTATTTGCTACAAGTTTTGTGTAAACTTGCAGTCAAAAAGATTACTAGAATTCTTTGAAACAACCCCTAATACATGTATAGAGGAATAAATGCACAAGTGACTTCAAACCATACTCTTCGTCCTGATTTCATTGTTCCCGATAAAACATTACTGTAACTATGCATAGACAACACACAGAAGCACTAAAGTCGATATATAACTAAACTGGACCCTTTTTCCCCCAACCGAAACATCCAAGAACACGTATTGCACCATGCAAGTGTATCTATTCTTAGAAAGAGGGCTTTTCTTAATATAACTACTCACTTCCTTCCTTCGTTAAAAAAGTTTATTAATAGGACTGAATATTTATGGTTGTATTATTTGTCTGCCTACTGGTAATAACAATATGCATTGGTTAAAAGTATTTGCTTCACTACTATATATATATATATATATATATATATATATATATTTTCACGAAAATTAATTACGGTATGTCAGAAAACAACCTTGACCTTGCGGCAGTGTTTTGAATTCCACAACAGATTGTCACATGTTTCTGACCCACATTATTAAATATTTAAGCTAAATCTCCTGTCACATAATATTTAAACTTTGTTTTCATTATATTACATATTTTCCTGAATCTATTTGCCCAATTATTTATGAATACAGACAGTATAATGAAGTGGTATATGATATACGCAGCGATGTCCGCCATTACAAGTTCATTTACGAGTTCAAACTGAATTTATAAAGAAAATACGCAAATAAGGCAGTTAAAATCTCCATTTATAAAACAGAAATAAATTAGAAAACGGTCTTCACCGACCATGTATTTTAAAAGCAAATTGCTATTTGCATATTTATGTTTAAATTTCGAAACAGAATTTGGTTATATTTTCATCATAGTACAGTAGTACTATGAAATCGAGCAGTGATATCTTGCTCCGGAAAGGGTTAATGGTCAGTTAGCTATTAAAACGTGCATGTAAATGTGCAAGAATTTCTTTGTCGCTGTATCAAAACCATGTAAATATATTTCGCCTTGGGTTACAACAGTGCCAGAACATACTGGCTACAGCGAGGGGACATCTCAGATGTCATAAGCTACAGCCATTTTACGTCTGAAAAATCAGAGGGCGAGGTCGTTTTCGCTTTCCTAACAGAAGAAGGCGAAGTTTACATTTCTCAGGCGACTTTTTCACCCACTTCGCCTGGTAGCGTGACCCCTGAGATTAATCAACAACTGCAAAGATAACATTTAAGTACTTATTATTTTTATGAAATGAAAATTGTATATAATCTTACATTACAATACTTCATCTTTTAATTAATGTCATATTTTGTATCCATACATAAAAAAAATGTTTTGTTAAAACATGCCATATTTTTTCATGCAAATACAACTGTGTAATCTATTCTATTCCAGGATATGTTCTCTGCGAATAATCCATTATCCAAAGATAATCACTCTCAGTAATGTAATACCAAAAATGTAACAGCTTGAAATATGCATGAAATATCTTTTTATATGATTTTGGTGTTATCTTTTTACTTTGATGTGTAGATTTGGATACAAAACACCAGCCATGTTCTCGTCATATTATCCAAAATATAATTACTATCACAAAGGCAATACCTGAAATCAAATATGTAACTGTTTGAAATATATAACAGTTTCAAATATGTCAGAAGTATCTTTTTATATGATCTTGGATGCTATATTTGTGCTTGAATGGGTGCAATAAATGACTACAGCTTTGGGTATGTAAGGACCATTGCTTAGGGTATGACAAGACTTACTTGGGTATGGAAAAGACTTGGGTACAAAATGACCTGCTTTGAAACAATTTATCAGAGGTAACGTAAACGCTTAATCACGCATATTTGGATGCAAATTTTTTATCTGGGATGCAGAAAATCACTTACGCAGGATTCCTCTGTACACATGCAATAGCTGTGCTGCAAATTCAAAGGCTTACCAGTCCTGCTTCAACCACCTACTGGGTGGGAAAATATGTTGTGATCATTTTAGCTATGCTGTTATTTACAATGACAGAATTCAGTGGTTGAAAGACCCCCAGATGTTCATGTTGTCATTATATGAGTACATCAAAAGAGCATGTCGCAATAGCTAGGCAGCAAGTTCAAAGACTTCGACTAGCTGCTGAGCGGTGGGAAATTGTGCTGAAATTTACCATGACTGAATTCAGAGGCAAAAAGACCTAGAGATGCACATGTACTCATTATAACAGCATATCAAACAAACAACTTTAGCTTTCATTATAGGTTCATTTCTACATCAAGACTTTGAGAAAATGCAGTTTGCAAATTTGAGTATTTTGGGGTTAAACAGCAATTAACAAAGCTGGTAATGAGATGGTTTGGATGGAACAGCAGCCAAGTTTATGAAAGAGTGAGATGCCTAGCTCTGATTGACAAACAAGAGCAATATGTCTTTGGTGTGAAGAACTTAGAAAATTAAACTCGTTGGCTACCACTAGTTCTTCTCATCTGGACATTTAGCCACTTCAAGTATGCCCAATATTTCCAAAGGGGACTGCAACCTTTGCTGGTGGGACTCCTATTCTTCCCAAAATAGAAGTCCTGGACTCCTAGTGTTAAAATACTACGAGACCTCTGTTTTATCCCAAACATCACATATGAACAGTTTCTCTCGGGTATGTACAGGTGTATGGTAACATGCTCCTTTAAATGTCTATTCTGACTAAACAGTTAATCACAAACTTCACATTTAAATCGCTCATCTCCAGTATGAGTAATCATGTGCCTCTTCATCAGTGCTAAATCTAAACACTTTACATCAAAACTTCACATTTGATGGGTTCCTCTCCAGTATGTATCTTCAGATGTATGTTCTGAATAAACATTTTATTACACACTTGAATGGCTTCTCTCCAGTATGTATCCTCAGATGCTCCTTTAGATGTCCATTCTGACAAAACATTTTATCACAAATACTACATTTTAACAGTTTCTCTCCAGTATGTATGCTCAAATGCTCCTTTAGATGTCCATTCCGACTAAACATTTTATCACAAATTTCACATTTAAATGGCTTTTCTCTGGTATGCATCCTCATGTGATACTTCAAATCAGAATTAAATCTAAACGCTTACTCACAAACGCCACACTTCAGCGGCATCTCTCCAGTATGTATCTGCATATGTTCTTTGAGATTTCCATTCTGACTAAACAGTTTATTGCAAACTTCACATTTGAATGGTTTCTCTCCAGTATGTGTCACAATGTGCCTCCTCAAATTAGCACTAAATCTAAATACTATATCAGAAACTTCATGTTTAAATGGGTTTTCTCCAATATGACTCCTCATGTGACTCATCAAATCAGAGCTAAATGTAAATGATTTCTCACATACGTCACATTTGAACAGTTTCTCTCCTGCATGTATCCGCATATGCTTCTTTAGATATCCATTCCGAAAAAACATTTTATCGCAAACTTCACATCTGAATGGTTTCTCTCCAGTGTGTATTCTCTGATGCTGCATTAGATGTCCATTCTGAGTAAACAGTTTATCACAAATGTCACATTTGAATGGCTTTTCTCCAGTATGTGACCTAATGTGACTCCTCAAACTAGAGCTAAAATTAAATACTTTATCACAAACTTCACATTTGAATGGTTTTTCTGCACTATGTATCCTCAAATGCTCCTTTAGATATCCATTCCTACTAAACATTTTATCACAAATTTCACATTTAAATGGCTTTTCTCTGGTATGTGTCCTCATGTGATTCTTCAAATCGGAATTAAATCTAAATGCTTTACCACAAACGCCACATATCAATGGCTTCTCTCCTGTATGTATCCGCATATGTTCTTTGAGATTTCCATTCTGACTAAACATTTTATTGCAAACTTCACATTTGAATGGTTTCTCTCCAGTATGTATCCGCATATGCTCTTTGACATTTCCATTCTGACTAAACATTTTATTGCAAACTTCACATTTGAATGGTTTCTCTCCAGTATGTGTTATAATATGCCTCCTCAAATTAGCACTAAATCTAAATACTTTATCACAAACTTCACACTTGAATTGTTTCTCTCCAGTATGTGTTACAATATGCCTCCTCAAATTAGCACTAAATCTAAATACTTCATCACAAACTTCAAATTTAAATGGGTTTTCTCCTGTGTGACTCCTCATGTGACTCGTCAACTGAGTGCTAAATGTAAATGATTTCTCACAAACGTCACATTTGAACAGTTTCTCTCCAGTATGTATCCGCATATGCTTCTTTAGATATCCATTCCAAAAAAACATTTTATCGCAAACTTCACATCTGAATGGTTTTTCTCCAGTGTGTATTCTCAGATGCTCCATTAGATGTCCATTGCGACTAAACATTTTATCACAAACATTACATTTGAATCGTTTCTCTCTAGCATGTGTCATCATGTGCCTCTTCAAATTAGGGCTACCTGTAAATACTTTACCACAAACTGCACACTTGAACACTTTCTCTCCAGTATGTATGCTTAGATGATCTTTAAGATTTCCATTCTGATTAAACAATTTATCATCAACTTCACAGTTGAATGGTTTCTCTCCAGTATGTGTGTTCATGTGTCTTTTCAAATCACCATTCAGTGCAAACATTTCCTCACAATCAAAGTGAATTTTGATCTCCAATATGTACCGGTATGGAGATATATCACGAAACAAAGAGATGTTTCGAAACGGAACGCTTTGAATAGTGACGTCAGATCTTTAGCTTAAACATGAGCATGCGCACAGACAAAAAGTTCCGACTTAAATGGCTTCTGGTTCAGGGTCACAACGGACCTCTACGACAAAAGCCCAAAGACAAAACGGACTAGCGGACCCCCTCGCACAATAGTTTTGAATGATGGGTTGTAAGGACAAACACAGATGATATTTTAACACAAATCAAAACAAAGAAACAAACAAACAATAAGTAAATAAATAAATAAATAAATAAATGTGTGTCATGAAAAATGTAATTTAACAACATGCGAAATGAACCATAACAAGCAGAAGTGGAATAATGAAATCTTCATGAAATTTTTAATCAAGGAAGTATGGAAAGAAGAACGAATCCATGGAAAGACACCGCACATACATACGAATTCCAATAGGTCAGTAGATACCACTTTCCAAATGTATGAAAAATCTGTATATTTAAGAATTCATTGACACTGACGATTCAGTAGACGAGAAAATGGATCCGGTAAGATACGTCAAAATATGAAACAGAGAGACATCGAAGTGAAGAAAAACAAAGGAAATTTTGTAAAAAAAAAGGTTATAGATCCGCCAACAGAAGTGTTGGTAGTTACGAGCAGAAAAAAAGAAACGGCGGCGGAATCTTCATACAAACGTGACATAGTTTATCAGTTATGATCTATAGCTTATTTTGTCATTTGCAGTTACAGATAACAATTAATAAGTCACATGGTAAGCGACATGTACCAGATATTTCAGACTCTCTCTCTCTCTCTCTCTCTCTCTCTCTCTCTCTCTCTCTCTCTCTCTCTCTCACACACACACACACACACACACACACACACACAATGGTTATCACATTGTGAAACAGTCACTCTGAGAGGCTCCGATAAAGTGGTAGGCATGGGGATTAGATTTCTCCTATTACGCCGTATCTCTCCCTCGTCAGTTACTACGATGTATGAACGAGGTGTAGATGACTCAGATTTAACAATGCCTGAAGAAAATTGATCTTTAATCCATACTTTATTCCCTACCTGAAGGTTTTTCATATTTTTTGCGCGATGTCGACGATCATAGTTTCTTTTTTCGGTTTGCTTTTGATAGTTTTCCGATTTCTTCAGTTTCATTAAATCTGGCCATTTTGGCTGTAAGTTGTTCGGTGTCATTGGCAAAGTAGTTTGTAATTTTCTTCCCCTCAGTAATTCGGCAGGGCTGTATCCATTCGGTAATGGTGTTGCACAATATGTCAAAAGAGTTATGTAAGGATCGTTTGCTTTTTTAAGCATTCTTTTAATTGTTTGAACAGCTCCTTCGGCGTGACCATTGCTCTGTGGATATTTTGGACTACTTGTAATATGCCTGAATCCGTAATTCGTCGCAAATTCTTTGAGTAATGCGGACGTGTATTGCGGACCATTATCTGAAACTAATACTTCTAGTATACCGTGTCGCGCAAAGCTTGACTTGAGATGATTGACAATTGCTTTTGAACCCGTGCCTTGTAATTTTGCTATTTCGATGTATCGTGAAAAATAATCAATCACCAAGAGACATGTTTGGCCATTCAGTTCAAACAAGTCTGAAGCGACTCTTTGCCAAGGTCGACTTGGAAATTCATTTTGTATCATTGGTTAAGCTTGATCTCTTGAGTTTTCGATGCAATTTTGGCAAGACTTTACCAAGTGCTCTAATTGAGTGCTTAGTCCTTTCCACCAAACTGACGTTTTGGTGCGTTCTCGGCATTTGACTATGCCTTGGTGACCATCGTGAATTCTCTCTACGATTTCTTTTTGAAGTGATTCTGGTACGACCAGGCGTGTACCTTTCATTAAAAGACCATTTTGAATTGTAAATTCACCTCTATCTACCCAGTACGATTGAAGTTTTCCGTCAATAGCGGATTTCTCTGGGCCACCCCTTTTCACAGAATTGTACAAGTTGTTTGCAAATCGAATCGTTTCGATATTCAGACTTTATTTGTTCAAGTCGAGGATTTGATGCGTTCAAATTACTAATATGGAAATCAACATAGGCATTAGTTTCAGCCTAACATTCTCTGTCACTCTTAGAGTGATAACTTAAAGGTGCTCTGGAAAGAGCATCAGCAGTTAATAGGTTTTTGTCAGCAACATGAACTATACAAAAGTTGAATCTCATCAAACGCATTCTAAAGCGTTGAATTCTGGTGGGCAAATCTCCCAAGATGTTTGTGCTCATTAGTGGTACTAATGGCTTATGGTCAGTTTCAAGTTTGAATTGTGACCATATTAAATAGCTACTGAAGCGTTCACATGCCCAAGTGACTGCAAGGGCCTCCTTTTCTATTTGAGCATAGCGTTGCTCAGTTTTTGACATACCTCGCGATGCGAACGCCACCGGTCTCAGAGTGCTACCGTGCTTCTGCCATAGCACAGCACCTAGTCCAAATGAAGATGCATCTGCAGATACAAATATTTCTCTGTTTGGATCATAATGTGCTAAAGTTGTTGAAGATATCATTTCTTGCTTGATATCTCTAAAAGCTTGTCCTTGATCTGGACCCCAAGTCCACGAGCTTTTACCTTTCAAAAGCTCACGTAATGGTTTTGATCTTTCTGTCAGATTTGGACTAAATTTGCCAAACTGATTTGCCATACCGAGAAATCGTCGTAAGTGTGTTACGCTTTTGGTGTTTCCATTTGAGTTATAGCTTTGACATTTCCCATTCAGGTCGGCAACCATTTTCGTCAACAACATGTCCAAGAAATCTAATGGATGGTCTCGAAAATTCACACTATTCAGCATTCAAAGTGACGCCGGCCTTTTGAATTGAATTCCTGACCATTTCTAGTGTTTCGTCATGCTGTTTCTGCGTTTCCCCAAAAACAAGAACATCGTCCATGTGACAGAGTGTTCCTCCATGTCGCTCCAGAGTTTCTGACATCCATTTCTGACAAAATTCAGGCGCGGAACTGATTCCGAATGGAAGGCGATTAAAATAAAACCTACCAAAAGGAGTAATGAAAGTTGTAAGGCGGCGTGAATCTTCCGACAGTTGTATCTACCAAAAGCCTGAGTTTGCATCCAATTTGGTGAAAAACGTTGCACCTACTAATTTTGCAAGGGATTCTTCAATTGAAGGTAGTGGGTGGTTCTCTCTTTTAACTGATTCAATCAGTTTAGTTATATCCAGGCAAATTCTTACCGTACCGTTTGCCGTGCACCACTCAGTGGGCTCATCTACATCTGAAATAACACCCATTTTTTTCCATTCTATCCAACTCCTCTTGAACTTTATTCAGTAAAGAGATAGGAACCTTTCTTGGGGTAGATAAGGCATAAGGTTTGGCACATTTGGCCAGAGTTATCTTATAGAACCATTTTGTTTTCCCTATGCCTTTAAACAAATTTGGGAATTTCTCGCGATAATCCCTATCTAAATTTATGGATTTATCGTGAATTTTGCTTGAATTTTGTGAGTCTTGATCTGAGGCGTCATCTGAGGATATATCTTCCTGTCCAATAATCTTGAGAGCCTGAATTGCCGGCCTGCCCAAGAGTGCCTGATTCAGTCCCTTTACAACAAATATGTCTTGCACACTGAAAGCATTGTTTGATTCCAGTCCATATGTAAATTTTCCCTGCGCTTTAAGTTCAGCGTTTCCAGGTCCATACAGTTTTTGATCAGATTTGGATAGTTTTTGGTCTCCAATTTTTCGTAAATCCCTCTCAGGAATTACAGTCACATCAGCTCCAGTATCAATCTTGAATAAAAGTGAAGCGTTGTTCAATCTCACACGCGTTATCCACGGCCGACCCTTCTTTGTGCTAATAGTCCCTAGAAATCCAGGTTCCGCTCTCGATTCTATTGTTCGAACTGCTGATTTTGACAGCATTTTGCATAGTGTCCCCTTTTCTTACACTTGTGGCATTCTGCTTCTTTTGCTGGACATTGGTCCCGAGAATGATGAACTTTGTTTCCACATCTTATGCATCCTTTTCTGTTGACATTATTCTGTTGAACGTTTGGGATTTTATGTTTCTGTTTCCCATATTTCAGTGAAGACGATTTTACTGCATCCATTTCACTCATTCGTTCTCCAGTTGCTCGTATAGTTGATTGTTACTTTTTCACAGCCTCATTTTCTCGAGCTTGATTAATGGCAGACTCTAGAGTTAGATTTGCATCTAACTGCAACTTTTCTGATTGTTTTGAATCTCGCAGTCCAACTACAAGTCGATCTCTGATCATTTCATCATGTAGTGGCCCGAAATTACAATTATGTGCTAACACATAGATAGCTGTAACAAAATTGTCCACTGTTTCTCCCTCTTCCTGTTTTCTTTGATTAAATTTTGCCCTTTCAAAAATTACATTCCTCTTTGGAATGAAATATCGCATGAATCTATCTGTCACGGGCTTCCACTTCTTTTGATCTTCCTCTGTCAGGTTGAACGAAAACAAAACGTCATCAGCCTCTCTTCCCATGGAATAAATCAAGGTATTTACTTGAATTTCTTCCTGTTCACTAAGTCCAGACGCTTGACGAAAGCGTTCAAAGCGCTGAAACCACTTTTCCCAAGTTTGAGGTCTCGAAAAGTCGATATTTGTAAATAAATTGAAATGAAGCCATATTCAACTCTGATAATTTCAATCCTATGTTATTATCGCTGCCACCATGGAATGGTATTTGTTATTGAAGAATAATTGTCGAAGATGTTCTATACCATTTATTAAATACAAGACATCAGTACAGCTTGGAAGAGCAGTAAAGACTGCCCTGAAAGCATTTTCCCCATGGAACTTAAACCCTAGTGAACATTGAACATAAACCAGCTGTTGGTGTGTATCAGTTCCAATCTAGTGTGGAATATCTGATTACTTTTACTGTCAAGTGATATTTCAAAGCTAATTAGTTTAATGCTTGCACCACAGAGACCACTGACCTAAAAAGGATACTTTGTAAGTTTAACATCGAAATTATATGTATGTATCAGAGGGAAGCTATGACTGGTCTATTTTAGCGAAAGATATTTGTGCGAACACGGACCGGCAGTGGAAAATTGCTGATTTATCAGTCCATTTATATTGTGTGCTCCCCTTGTCTCGATCATGTAGGAATAGTGTTCAAATTTGAACAACTTGATTTTGATTGTATGCGGTGGCTTGCTGCCGCATCCAGTGATATTCACAGGCACGAAGCACAAGAATATTTGCTCGGTACGCAAAGGTGTAGATAGGGTTATCACATCGAAACCTTGGCTAGCGAAGATGCTAGGTTTGATGCATCAAACCTTTTGCAGAAAATTGAAGAAGAAAGTAAAGCTATTGAGGAGATGGGCCTTCTGGTGAAAAGGATATATAATTTACTTTTCTTTTCACCCTCGCTCTATTCTCAGCTAAGACAAGCATGATAAAGTGGACTTTATAATTAAATAGGATTTGAAACCTTCAAGCAACGCCTACTAGACTACCTTGACAAAGAAATTATTTGTGTTAGACTTTGCGGTGAATTTGCCAGAAATCAGTTTTCATTTTGTCCCGTAACATGAGGGTCAATGAATGAGTTGAGTTGACATTCAGTGGATGAAGCTAGTTTTTGGTTTTGAATTTTGGGAAAAAGTTTCCTCAAAACTTTAGTTTAAGCCATATTTATTGAGAAACTGTCAGAAACAATTGCAAACATGATTTGGAGGCATTCATTATAAAGCATAAGCTTATTACTGTCTCCCCAATAGTAACAAAAATATAACATTAGTGATATCGATGCTGGTACAAATGGTCAGGAGCGACAAGGGGGGGGGGGGAGGGGGGGGCAACCAGGGATATATCCCGTAAGGAGGCCAGGGTCGACCACATGTTATATAAGAAAAATTTTGTTTGAACAAGAACTAGGAGGCCCGGGTGTTTCTTACCCCAAGGCCCGTGATCGCTCTCTACGGCTCTGCAAATGGTTATGTAGAAACTATGTATCAACTTACATACAAAGCATAACAATGAATAATAGCTAATTCGAGTAGAAGTCTGAAGAAGCGCACGATGACGCATACTCATCCTGGAGAAGAAAAACCCATTCAGATGTAAATTTGTTGATAAATGTTTAGTAAAAGTAGAAGTCTAAATGCACACATGATGACACGTAATGGCGATAAAACAGTCAAATGTGATTTTTGTGATAAAACGTTTAGTTGTGGTCGAAGTCTGAAGGTACAGGGGATGACAAATAATGGAGAGAAAACAGTCAAGTGTGATGTTTGTGATAACAGTTGTGGTCGAAGTCTGAAGGTACATGCGATGACACATACTGGAGAGAAAACAGTCAAGTGTGATGTATGTGATAAATGTTTAGTTGTAGTTACTTAAATACAGGAGAAGACTTGCTGGAGAAAGTCATTCAAATGTGAAATTTGTCATAAAATGTTTCATTCAGGCAGCTATTTGAAGACGCACATGAGGATGCATACTGATAATGAAGATAAACGATTTAATTGCGATGTTTTTAATGAAATGTATAGATTCAGTGGTAAATGAAAGATTCACATGAAAATACATATTGGGAAAAAACTATTCAAATGTGAGGTTTCTGGTAAAGGGTTTAGGCAGCGTGGAAATCTTAAGAGCCACATGAGAGTACATACTGGAGAAAAATGAGTTAACTGTGAAGTTTTTGATCAAACGTTTAGTTGGTGGTCATGATCCCAAGATACACATGAGGGTACATACCAGAAAGAAACCAATTAATTGTGAAGTTTGCAACAAAGAGTTTAGAGGAATTGGAACTCTGAAGGTGGATTTGACGATGCATATCGGAGGAGAAAACCATTTAAGTATGAACTTTGTGATAAAATGTTTCGATTTAAATCTGTTTGATGACGCACATGTTGATACATACTGGAGAAAAGCCATTTAAATGAATAATATATAGAAATGGGGTTCTGGCTCACTTTTATCACGGCGTAATAGTGTTCGAGAGATCCCCCATGGATCTATATACTACTGGGTATGGGGTTTCTAGTTCATTGCGAAATAAAGGGTGTTTCCTTGTCTGTGGTTTGCTTTTTGTGCCATAATGACCGTGTGCGAGTGTGTGAATGCCATCGGTGGAATAATGCTTATCATCAATGGACAGAGACCTTTTTTGTTCATGAGCATTTTGGATATGTTATGTCGTTGCGATCGGAAAATTCTCATGAAATAGTTTCGTAGATGTACTTGTAGTGACTATCTGTAGTGATCGATGGTGGCGATGTGACCAATGACAGGGTTTTTGACGCCTCTGGCTTTTATCCTGATGGTATCATTATCGAGTGTATGGCAGTACATTTTGGACCTAAGGCCTATGAATTCTGTGATGGATATCCCACAAGTTTCATTTTTGAACTTTCCAAGTTTTGTTTATTATTTTTCCAGTGGAGTGGACTTGTTTTAGGATAATCTCTAAGATCCAAGACGTCTCGATGCTGATACAGATCCACGTGGACGGCGTCGGTGTGAATATCATCGATGAGTGAATCGGTTATCGGCCATGAGCAGTAAGGCTTTTTCTCCGTATTGTCATTTGATGAAGTCATAAGGAAACTCGAGCAAGAGCATTTTGGAGAGTTCGAGAACGGCTTCCCCAACATAGATGGGTTTCTCTAGCTTGAGATATGTTTTTCTGGAATCGATTGCGACGATTTCTTCGTCAAAGATTTTCGTGCTGGCGAAGGCATCGTTAGCCACGAGCTTATCTTGTCGTCGTTGGTTATTGACGATTTCGATTTTCTTTCTGCATCTGATGCTTTTCCATGTTTTTCAGAAGACGTTATTGTTCATGAGTTTGAAGAAATTTTTACCGAAGTCCTTAGTTCCTTTGGCTCTTTGTCTCGTGTTGAAGTCGTCGTCGGTTTTCACTCATGGAAATTGTTTAAACTTGAGAGCACGATGAACTTTGTCAAGAAAGAGCCCATGTTCGAACAGCCGATAATTTATGTTGTAGCGTGTTCTTTTAATTGAGATTGGATACTAATTTTTTCCTTGGCATCTCCGAGTCCGAATTGGCTTTTTCGCGCAAGATGTTCTGAAGAAATCATCGAGCTGATGACGAGGAGTTGCTTATCGCAGAAGGGATAATCGTTATGAGCATCGTGGAGATGAGAGGGATAAAGTAGATCGACTTCGACGAAATAGCCATCGTCCATCATCGTATCCCGTTTGTTTATACTAGAGAAACTGTTCTCCAGTGATCCGGTGAAAATCTTCCACGGGAAGGTGTTGTGAGATGGCCCTAGCATAGAGGTTGTTGGCATTGAGGTAGAGGATGTGAGTTGATGGTTTCGTGGGATCGTAGTTTTTCATGTATTTGTTGTTGGCGACGGTGTGTTTTTTGCTGATGACGGATATTCCACCGCGAATCATTTGTTCGGTGAACATGAACATGTCCGGATCAGTAAAGAGTTCAATCTGAGCTTGACTTGTCTTGAGGAGGGCATCCCACAAGACGCTAGGAGAGGAGAAATACCAGAGCGGATCGAGTTGGTAATGATCCAAGCACGTACGTCTGAAATTTTAGAAGACATCCGTGAGCAGGAGAACATCCGTTTTCAAGTACAGGTCGTGATATCCTCCGAGAGTTTGACAACCGAAGTCGTTCCATATCTTGTTCGCGTGTTGATATTCCTCATCGGTGATGTAAGTGAGAACAAAAGGCGTCAATGGGTGGTAACGAGTTTTCATCAAATCTCGACCACGCATCGATGTATTCGTAGGGATAAACTCTTCGCTGGAGTAGATTTGCATGTAGTCCAAATTCTTTTTGTAGGTGTGTGAACTAAGGGCAGGTTTCAGCGAGTTCTTTCAGCGACGACGCCATGAACTGGATCGAATCGATGAATTGAAAAGGTCCAATCGAGAACGACATGTACTTCTCAAAATTGTTCGGAATGCATTTGATGGGCATTTGGCATTTGATGGGGCAGGAACCTACCTCTGCGAGAAGCGCAATGACGCGCGGTTGACTGGGAGCTGCGATGATGAAATGTCCATCGTATCCTGGCAGATTATGCGCTATCACCGGTAGAAAGTCTGGATCTTTGAAGCTTAGATTACGATCAGCATTAGCAGCTCCTCCAATATGACTGGTGATATATGGCAATGGTCTCCGACTTTTTTATCATGTGGCTTAAAGAAATCTTCGCAGATATGGCATTGCTGCCCTGATTTGTGATGTCGCAGTTGTGACGGTGTGAGTGGAATGTTCGGAGTTGGATTTTTTCCGGAGAGCGTTGATGAGTTTCCATTCAGCTTCGAGTTGCTCAGAGAACAAGATGATACAATCTTTCACCGCGTTGTTGTTGATACGGCGAAGACAAATGTTCATCGATCGAGCAGAGGGTGTTATAGCCAACTTGATTGAAAAAACGGACTGGATCAGGAGAGGGTCCTTGTACTTTTTCGAGGATAGCTTCCGAGCCAAAGACGATATAAAACACATGCGTGTATTTTTTTTATTTTTTTTTTGTAGTGGTTTTCAAAGTGTGTTGTTTCCTCAAGTGGCATCTGAACGGTTTGTAGTTTTTGAGAGTATACAGACTGTGGCCTTGTAATTTCAGTGGTTGATGAAAGCATTGCAAGCATCGATAGCAGAAATATCCATGATTTGTATGTTGCGTGTACTGTGATCGACATAACCGGCTGAAGTCTTTTATGTAAACGCAATGGATTTGGTAATAGAGTAATATGATGCTGCGTTGTGAGGCTATTGTGGAGATCAGTGGCGAAGATTAAGCATGACGTAATTGTACGAGGAAACGAAGTGGAGAGTTCATCCCCTGTTTAATCGGTACGAAGCTAATACGAATGAAGATTTATGTAGAATGCTCACTAAAATTAGGCCCGTAGTAAGATTCAGCACCACCTGATACTCCATCGTTCATTTGTACGTGAGCGGGATCAGGGCCACGATGTACCGTCATGGTTTTGTGTTTGAAGCTCACCGAGGAGTTATTCCCATCGGATACACCGTCGTCCATCTCAAAGGCGACAAATCCGATAATCGATTAGACAATTTAGAGAGAAGACCTGACGGATAGCACAAAAATGTTTTGTAAACATAAAATTTTAATTTTGTAAATGCTTTTTTAAAGTTAAATAATGAAAAAGTGTTTTTAGTGGTCTATATATACATCGGTGGAACTGTACAGTAACCCGAGGAGCTCCTCTAGAGGCATGCAAGAGAAGCAGGGCTTGAAAACGAGATCTTTTTCGTAGACGATGTTGAGTATGGCATTATCGTAGAGCTCTTTTTACTGCACCGCCGTAAGCCGCACGAGATCCTTTCCTATCCCGACCACTTCGGTGATCGCGAGGGCCAAGCTGATGTCTATGTTGAGATGGAATTCATTTACGATGGCATCCTCGAGATCTTTTCGATTTTCCACGATGACATAGGTGAGATATCTGGTGTGATCCACTGCGTTGGCCAGGCTGTGGTTTTCCTCATGGATGACTTCAGCCATGTTTTCTATGAATTCTTCTGAAGACATGGTCTTGGAATACAGAGTTTCCTGTATTTAGAACTAAGACAATTTAAATATATTTTTAAGAGATTTTTCACTCATACATCTCATGCAGTGCTGCCTGATCAGATCCTCATCGTAAAAGATCTTCACGATACTATTTCTGGATAACTCCGTACGTTGCTCTCGCGTGAGCAACACATGCTTGCGTGCTGCTTGCTGCGTTTTCGTCAGCGTCAGTTCGAGTGTCACAGGAACGTTCTTTCGAATCAAAGTCGCGATCGCTTCATGAAGCGATTCTGGATTGTGCAAGATGACGTCGGCGACGAACTCCTCGTCATCCCCGACAGGATATCTGCTGTATTCAGACATTTTCTATACATAATCCGTGACGTACGTTTTATCGTAGACTATTTAGAATCGGTTCAGCGATATTAGCCCGCACTGGTTTCCTACCATGTCCACTATGAGGTCGTCAAGCACTGCATCTCGCGAATCAGTAACGCCATGTCAAAGGGAGCAGTCTATACACTGGTGGATCTCTACGATAACCCAAGGTGCTCCTCTCGAAGCATGCAAGAGATGTAGTGCTTGAAAATGGGATCTTTATCGTAGACGATGTTAAGCATGCCGTTGTCGTAGAGCTCTCTTTTGCTGCGTCGCCGTAAGCAGCAATAGATCGTTTCCTATCCCGATCATTTCGGTGATCGCGCGGGCCACGCTGATGTCTGTGTTGAGACGGATTTCATGTACGATGGTATCCTCAAGATCTTTTTGATTTTCCACGATGAATAGGGTATATAATTTACTTTGCTTTGCAATTTCTCTCTGCTCTCAGCTAGACCAAGCATGATAAAGTGAGCTTTGCAATTAAATAGGATTTGAAACTTTCAAGCAATGACTCTACTAGACTACCTTGACAAAGTAGTTATTTATGTTAAACTTTGCGGTGAATTTGCCGGAAAGCAGTTTCCATTTTGCCCATTATCATCAGGGTAAAAAAATGAGTTGAGTTGACATTCAGGGGATGAAACTACTTTTGGGGTTTACATTTTAGGAAGAAGCTTATTTAAAACTTTACTTTAGTTTAAACCATATTTATTTGAGAAACTTTGTCAAATACAATTAAAGACATTTGGGGGCATTCAATATAAAGCATAAGCTTATTACTGTCTTCCCAGTAGCAAAATTATAACATAGTGACGTTGGTGCAGGTACAAATGGTTATACAGAAACAATGTATGAACTTGCATATAGAGCATAACAACGAATAAGAACTAATTCGAATAGAAGTCTGAAGAAGCGCATGATGACGCATACTCATTATGGAGAATAAAACATTCAGAGGTAAAGTTTGTGATAAAATGTTTAGTAAATGTTCAAGTCTGAATGCGCACATGATGACATATAATGAAGAGAAAAAAGTCAAATGTGATTTTTGTGATAAAACGTTTAGTTGTTGTCGAAGTCCGAAGGTACATGCAATGACACATACTGGAGAGAAAACAGTCAAGTGTGATGTTTCTAATAAAATGTTTAGTTGTAGTTATTTAAATACATGAGAAGACTTGCTGGAGAAAGTCATTCAAATGTGAAATTGTCATAAAATGTTTTAGTCATACAGCTTATTCAAGATGAAGAGACATGCTGATAATGAAAATAAATGATTTAATTGCGATGTTTATAATAAAATGTGTAGATTCAGTGGTGATTGAAAGACTCATAAAAATACATTATTGGGGAAAATCCATTCAAATGTGAGATTTGTGGTGAAGGTTTAGTCAGCGTGGAAATATTAAGAGCCACATGAAAGTACATGCTGAAGAAAAAACCATTTAATTGTGAAGTGATTAAAACTTGAGGTGGGGTCATGAGCTCAAGATGTACATGAGGGTACATACCGGAATGAAACCAATTAAATGTGAAGTTTATGACAGAGAGATTAGAGGAATTGGAACTCTGAAGGCGGATATGACGATACATACCGGAGGAGAAAAACCATGTAAGTGTGAAGTATGTGATAAAATGTTTCGATTTAGATCTGTTTTGAAGACGCACATGATGATAATACTGGAGAAAAACCATTCAAATGTGGAGTTTGCGATCACACATTTCGTCGCAGTGGACATATAAAGATATACTTGATGACACATATTAGGTAAACAAACATCTGTTCAAGTGAGAAGTTTGGGATAAAAGTTTTTGTCACAGTAGAAAAATGAAGCTGCATGTGAAAATAGCTACTGGAGAAAAAATTAAATGTGGAGTTTGCAATTACATGTTTCGTTGTAGTTTACATTTGTTACGTGTATTAAATATTTATTATTTGTTGGCTTTTTCTTAATGACTTTTTGTTATGTATACCTGTATTTTGCACTTGACCTTGTCCAAAGTCAGATTTATAGTGTACCTGACTTGTAGCATTTAGTTTGTAAACAACATAATACATAGCTATAATTTTCTCTGTGAGCATGGATTAAATATACAGATTATTATTAAATGTAAACATGTTTACCTGAAGTTGAATTGAAAGACAGTCTTCATTCTGATCTCAGGATCTACTAGAATGGAAAATTCCATTAAGTGACTTAATATTTTCAGAATATTGTAATTCTGACCTAGGTGAAGTAAAGGGGTACATAATCTTTTATATAAAAAAATTACTTATTACTGCCTTAACATCTGAAGCAGAATAATCTATTGCTGTATTCAGTTTTTCGTTTGGCTGGATTAATCTATTCAAATTCTTATTCACTGGTATTACAAAGTGCTCAATAATATTCCTCGACTGGATCATTAATCTGGAATAATTGTAAATTCAGACAATTACATTTAGGGTTATGTTATTGTGACACATCAAAAGACTCTTGCCATACTCCAGACCAATACTGGCACATTAGCATGTTCGAGGCTACAGGCACATCAACACATTAAGTGTCAGAACTTATTTATCCAGAAACCCTTCTTCCCCATAATAGCTTCTGTCACCAAAGTATCGCCTCCGTGTTAAATTCCCATTATCCCCATAAACACCTTTGTCCCCATAAACCCTATGGGCACAGAATAAATTGAAGTTTGCTTTATTTTTAAAGAAATACTCTGTTCACGAAATAGCTTACTTGCACATCATATTTTTGTTTTCGATACTTATAGCATTATATACAATACCCTTTCATCGGGAAACTTACCTGCCACATTTACTTCCTACCGTTGATCTGGAACGATGTTTTATTAACATTTACACTGATATATAATATTGTTGGCGCCATTTGGCCTGTTAGTGCTAGGGTACCGTTAAATATCAATCAATCAATCGATTAACCTTTTCTCTCCTGGCAGTCACTGTCCTTATGTTCACACATCGTTTCTGCAAAGCCTGGTTTCAATTCTTGTAATCCCTAAAAGAACTAATACAAAAAAGCTAATAAAAGGTATATTCAGTTTAAAAAAGAAAAACGGTTTCTGTGGTTGTATATCGTTTAGATTTATAATCATGATTCTATATATTTGATTGGCGTATCTAATATTGATAGAATGTGGAAGTTTATTCTCTTTCAGGTTTAATTTCATATATTATTTCTGTCTTTATCAAGTTCTGTAGTTTATTTGTTCGTAAGTAATCACAATGAAATTTGTCTATTATTTTTAGCTCTTTTTTATTTATTTTGTAATAACTGGTTACGTAAATCAAAGTTAAAAACATTGGAGAATCATAGAAACAAGAAATATTTACAAGATCATGCATAAAATCGATACAGTATTTCTTTTCAGTGTTTTGTCTTCCGCTTTCAAGGGTTTCAGGCGTTTTGGTGCTTTTAGCATTTTCCGGCTTTATTTTATGGCGTTTTCTGGTCTTTCTATGTGCCATAAACTAGAAACTTTTGAACATTTTTCAGTGGTAAATGCCATTCTTCCCCAAGTAGCTCATACCACTACTGCTCTCAATTGTACAAAAGTTTTATTCATTGGATTAGTCAAAGATGCAAAATCGAATTTTCAGTTTTGCTTTTTATGATAGCGATAAAGGAGGATCTATTACATTGTTTATGCTTTTCGAATCAGAAAGGAAAGTCTATTATGTTATTCGTTGATTGGAAACAGTTGAACACATCCTTATCTAATGTTTCGGTGGTAATCATTTGTTTTCAATAAAAACATAACCATTTGTTGATGTAGTTGCTGCAAAAAAACTTCTTTGCTCTTTAATTTTCATTCAAACAAATTCCCAGCCTAATTAAGCTGCAGTGGCTTGTGTTGTAAAAATTCCAAATCATCATGGACATTCCATCTTTAAATATGAATAGACAGTATCTTTATTAGGGATCACTTACATGTCTTTGAGAACCATAAAGCATTCCTGTTGCATGGACATAGAGGTAACCGTAAATAAAACTGTTTTATGATATAATTATTTTGTTAACTGCAAGGGGGTAGAGAATTACACATTAGATTCTTGTTCCTATTGTGGTCCTTTTCAGACATTCCCTTCCATGATGGATTCAAAATCAGGTGACCGTACCTTTGTAGTTGGTTTTCAGTTATTTTAGCTGAAACGTTTGTAGTCGTAAACAATTCCTGGATTGTTTCCAATTATTTTTATAAGCTTTTCAGCAATTTGTCGTGAATTTAACTGTCATGTTATTTAGCTATTTAACTATTACTGGCATGTTCCAGAAATCGTTCAAAAACTGTTCATATTTTCTTTTAATGAACTGGGCAGACTCATTTTTTAGTTCATTAAGTGCTCTTAATATATTCATTAACTTATTCAAAAACAGCCATTAAAATCTTATTTTGTATTATTTTCTTGAATAGTGCTTCAATTTTTATTAAAGTTAGTCATGAGCTGTTGAAGAACTGTAGTTCATGAATAGCCAAATAATAAAGAAAGATTTTAAGCACGTTTCATCTGCAGGTCAAGAATAGTTCATACAGTTCAAGACCTGTTCATAAGTTAAAGATCTCTATTTCACATGAGATTTGTGATAAATATTTATCTGGATGATGTAATAAAGAATGTAAATCTGAGGATACATACTGGAGATATAGACACTGGAACGACCTCTGAAATTCCAAAACCAGAGATCTTGGCAAAAATGTACATGATTTATGAAATATTACCATATGAGATCATGAAATACACCGTAGAACTGTGCAAACTTCCTTGGAGTAGGTAATGGCTGTCAATTAAATTTTGTCAACCACATATGCAAGATCTGTTTAAAAGCAACAAGACAATGACATGTCTTGCAGACGCTTCACTAATATTAATCTAGTGCTCTACAAATGCTTTATTAAGTCCAATTTGAACTACACAAGAAAACAGCTAACATAAGTAATCCGGTTTCATTATTAAACTGCAACTATACCCTTGGATACTACAATATACTTCGGGAATATCTTAATTGAATGCGGCCTTGATTTGTTAATGCCCTTTTAACTACCACAATCACAGCAGAGCATCGTACTCTTCAAATCAATCTACATCCAGTGGACTAGAGGCAAGCAGGAGGTTGATCGTGACCATACATTTGCATACATACATCAAGTGATACCCATCATCATGAGCAGAAGTCGTTTTACTGGAAAAGTGATATATACACCGTTTACTTGACATACATGCACACTGACGTCTGTACCTTAGGGTTGCCTCTGATGGAACTCAAGAGTACCAGAGACCCCTTTGCACCAATGCAAAAACGATCACGTTAAGAAAGGGACAGACAAGCTGAGAAACGGATTGTCTGGTACAAAACGGGACGAATGGCCATATTGCTGTACTTACATTAGGACAATCATCAGAAGAAACATACGTGTACAGCCAATTTTGTACATAAAGTATGTACTGTAATACGTGAAATGGAGAGCAGAAAATGTATAGGTTTCCATTCTGTCATCTTTATAAATCCGATTAGTTACAGAAAAACCACCGATTCTCACAAGTTAGATCCATTGTGACACATGTCGATAATTGGGCCATGGATAATTCATGCCAGTTCTCAGACATCCAAGTCAAACTATAGAGTTAATATGCTAGCAACATATGTAAAATCACCCATATTCAGTAGGCTCACAACCAGAGGAGTTATCACAATTCCAAATGTTGCCTGGATGTATATCCATAGAACTGCAATTTGTCCAAGTTTCATGTCTAGCTTTAAGGGTGTATGTTGGTGGTGATGGTTTAGTGGGTGTCAAGGATATTACGCACGAACTTACAACGATAGATACATAGACAGTCTATAACAATATTCCGTCTTTCTTAAAAGTGGCAGATTACGAAGATGAGATATCTCCATCTCAAAATGTGTCAAAATGTGGTCTATGTCTTGTTTTCTCTCTCTCTCCTATATTCACCTCGGCACTAAATAACTACTTGTGTTACTGTGTCGTACATCATCAAACCAAACGAAATAACCACGCTGACGCTCATACAAACCGGGTCATTAACCACTGTTGCCGTAGATACACGCATTATTTGGCGAATAGTCCGTGAGAATGACAGATCGTGGATCATTCCATTACCTTTTACAAAACGTTTATTTGTATTATTAACTCGAATGTGGAAGGAAAGTTCGCAAACAGTACATAAATGAATTTAATAGCACACTGATGAACTTTAAATAAATATTATGGTTAAATAAATATTGCATTTGGTAGGCGTCTTCATAATCAAATTGACGTAGTGAAAGATTACACTAAGGCACTGAAAATGGTGTTGACTGTCTCGAAAATCTTGGTTATTTTCGAATATAAAGAGATCATTAAAATATATCATCATAATTAATAATTTTCAAAACAAGTTTTAGATATTAGGTGTTGCTCTAAAACTAAACAAATTGATACTGCTTCACATTTTATGCACACGTGAACATAAAAGCCCGAAGCTTGATCAAAACTCGATCGTCACAAATCTTCCCAACTATCGAAACTTTCAGATTCAAATCGTTCGACGTCCTAAATCTGAACCTTCTATGCCCACTGGTATAACCATGCAATGGTTATTCCTGACGTGTAGTGGTGAACACAAGTGAGTGTGAAGCGTGAAAATAAACAAATAAATACTTTTTGAAAGCTCTTGTTGAAAATTCCGACTTTAAAATCCCGCTTAAAATCCAGATAATAAATGGAATCGTCTAATCCCAACTGATTCCTCATTGTTAACGAAAAAAGTGTCAAACACAAGAGATTGGTTCGCCTCGGAAAGCAAAAGGTATTTTTGACAAAAAAGTATGCTGGTCGATTCGAACCAAATTACGGGCTGATTCAGTCCAAATGCCAGGCTGATTCGGACCATGTGAAATATAATAAGACAAGAGATGCAACTTTCACACCTGATTTAGTAGCTACTGTTGTTTTCGCATTGGAAGAGAATGCGAAAGGTTGACTTTCAGCTATTGAATTCATAGCACAGTATCAACGGCAGCGAGAAAGGCAGTAACGGTACCTACAACCAGAAGAAACAAAAGCTGCAGCCACCGTTTGGAACCGTTGGAATACCATTGCTTTATCTCAGTAGACGGGAACAATTGAACTATGAATGATCAGTTTTTATAATTTAGGGACAGTTCTATGTGTGTGCCTTACAGCAACACGCTGTGTTATTTCACGGCAGCAGCAGAGAGCTGAATCCTACAACTTTTTACGGAGTGTCCGTTAGCAAAACTAAAGGTTCCTACGAAAGGCTGAAAATAAGGTCAATAACGCTAAACCGAAGCCGTTAACCAAACACATTTCCATATGGCGGGAAACAGACCGGGTTAACTAAATATTGTGGGTTAGTTCACGCTGTTACTCGTTCGTTGATGTGTATTTGACTCCTTAAGGCGTGTTTGTTTGCCCAGCCGCACACTCAAGTTTTGTCGTTCAGCTTCTCTGCTGCTGTAATGAACCAAATATTTTATCGAGACCTATACGATACCTAGATCTTGGATCATGTAAATTTATTATGAGAAATCCGTGTGCGGTAGTTTGTGCTTTTGAAAAGAAATTTTTAAATTTGATCATGTCCATATCTCCTGAACACCAAGTTTGATGAATATTTCACAACGTATGTGTATCAACTCCATTAAATACAACTAAAATATTGAAATTATCTCTGATCACTTTTTGGGATTTGTGTATATCGCTGGGTAACATAAGTCACGTCTGTATTTTTATGTCTACCTCGAGAAAATATCCGAGCTGGATTTGATTGTTTGTCCAGCATCACATCATCATATACTACAAGATTATTGTAAATCCATCGAGGTCATCTACAGATGGGGCATCATTGATATTAATGATAAAATCAATATCATCACCGTCCTCGTCCAAAAACTTTGCATTTTCATTAAAATCTTTAAGTACTTCATAACATCTCTGATCATCTACAGATGGTGCTACTAAATATAATTTATCCCCCTTAAGCCATCTTATTATCAGATTGAGCAGCAATTGTGTTTTTCCTGATCCAGATGGACCTATGATAATTGCTCTGATAGAATTTGGTAGTGCTGGATGATGCTTGACTGGCTCTTGCTTTCGTGTCGCTGAGAAGTCAATTATATCCATATAATAAATAATATGGATCTATATTGTGTTCGATGCAGAGTATCCACCCCCACCAGTGGATTAACAACAATAATAAAAAAAAATTATAAAGCGTGCACTTACAGGTAAATGTGGGAAATGTGGTACAAAAAAATTTAAATTTATCTCTAATGATTCCATCGACAACAAGTCTACGAGGACAGGCGGTGATATCGCTGCTTCACTGGGAAACTTACCAGGAACTCCATGGGCGAAGTATCCAGGAGAAAAATATTTACCCGGATATAATTACTTTGGTCCTGGAACCCGACTTGGTATCCGACTTGATAAACAAGATCAGCCATGAGCTGGAGAGTATCCAATAAATAACATTGTTCAAGCGTGTCCTGTTCATGATGTTGCGTATAAAAACAAAGATTTACAACAACAGCATCTCGCAGATGTAAAATTGATTCACGTGTTAAATTCTATACCTGATAAATCTCTCAGAGAAAAATTTGCTAGTTTTCCAATGAAATCAGCTATGAAGGGTAAACTAGTGCTAGGTGCTGGTAATTAATTAACTCATTATAATGTAATGGAATCGATTTATTATAGCCCAAAAGGATATTGGAGGGGCAAAGCAGCGATTAGTAAACTTGCTGAAGCAGCAAAAGTCACACGTGTTGTTGCTACAAATTGGTTAGCACGACAGGCAATATGGCAAATCTATCTACGTCCTCCTAAAAGAATTCAGTATGCACATTTTAATGTCAGCGCTCCCAATAAGGTTCATCAAGCAGATATTTTATTTTTACCACATGATGCTATTAAAACACGTGGACGTCAATCACGCACATACAAATACGCGTTAATTGTCGTTGACGTTGCAAGTAGATATAAAGAAGCAGAGTCGCTATCAACTAAACAGCAACAGATGTTGCATCTACGTTTGAACGAATTTATCAACGAGGACCCTTGCGATGGCTACAACTACTACAGGTTGATCCTGGCAAAAAATTTCTTGGTGCAGTATCATCTTTGATGAGAAAACATAATGTCAAAATCAGACAAGGAACATACCGAAATTCATCGCGATCAGGCAACAGTTGAACGATTTAATCGAACACTCGCTGAGCAGTTATTTGGATATCAGTATGCGAAGGAAATAGTTCAAAAAGACAAGAGATCTCGTGAATGGGTTGCAGATTACCAAGTGTAATAACTGCGTTAAATAATGCAATTGCTCGTTCAATTTCTATGAAACCAATTAATGCAATCATGAAAAACATGTACCAATAAAACGACATGATTCTTTTTGTCAACCGGTACTGGATAATGTGACTGTAAGATACTTATATGAACCTGGTGAACTTGAAGGGGGTAAAAAAAAGAGCAACTGATCCTATCTGGCGTGTGACCACACATAAAATTTTCAGCGTGGTTAGATCCACTGGTAGACCTGCAATCTACAGACTAGATTCCACTGCTCCTCAGCGTGGATTTGTACATGAATAATTACAAGTAATTCCTGAAGACACACAATTACCACCGCGTTCACTTTTGTAAACTGGCACCACTACGTCGATTACACTCAAGACAGGTCATCATCACATTTTCTCATGTGTGACCAAGACTACTACTAATTCTGTCTACGGTGAACTGTCTTGGATTATTATTCGAATATTCCCATAATATATTACAGTTACAACTTGCACAATGATTATTCTGTCGCTGTTTCAGTGTCATAATAAATTCAGCATCGAGATCAAAGTCGCGATTGTTGTTTTTTTTTGTCACACTGTTTATAACCAGATAATTTCTTTCTTGTTACACCATTGCTAGCAGTTTGATCATTATTTTCTGTGAGGTCCATGATAACCCTGTGCAGCTGAGATATTCTTCTGACTCGAGACACTGCGAGATAAACTAAATTTGACCATTCGATTCGATCATCAACAACCCAGAGATTTGTATCAGTAATAGTTAGTCCTTGTGACGAATGAATCGTTATAGCATATCCTAGTGTCCATGGAGTTTTGTCCATGCTCAACGCGCTCCCAACAACATCAACATGAACTAAAACAATATCATTTAACACAAGGGTTTGTTTTTCATTTGTTCCTGGAATTTCAACTTCAACATTCTGTTGTTGAGTATCTGCTGGGCGATAGCACAATGGTACAGGTAGATTTCAAAATTTTTCTTTATGTAAAATTAATAATTTCTCTTGCAATTCATGACGAACTATTTTTCTGCTCGCAACTATTAAATCATTTGGTCTCCATAAATTCCAAAAATCATTTATAGGGGTTTCTGGAATTACTTCACGCATTATTTCACACTGTATTCTATCTGGCTGCAGCCTGATTAATTTTTAAAATTCCTTCAGGGGTTCGTCAATAGCTCGATTATCATCAGTTATTTCCTCTTATTAATCTAAACACGTTTTTAACCATTCCTGCGGAGACTGGGCAACAAAAGGTGGTGGTTGACCATGATCGCCGCACTTTATCACAACAGTATTCTTTGTCAGTAACCAATCAAAAATATTTTTAACGCTGCCAGCGATACCGTACAAATTTCATCCCAGATAATAATCTTTGGAATGTATTTTTCACCCATCCGTGATAGAGTCCATGCGTCTATGCACCATCTGAAGAAACTATGATAAGTTTGAGATTTTACTCCTCGTTCATTCATTTCTCTGGCGAGTCTGTGTGTGTGTGTGTGTGTGTGTGTGTGTGTGTGTGTGTGTGTGTGTGTGTGTGTGTGTGTGTGTGTGTGTGTACAATCATGTCTAAATTCCGAAATAATTCAATTGCACGTGTTGTTTTACCAGAACCACCACATCCATTGAGAAAAACCGTTTTATGTCTGGCCACATGATCAAACACAGATGGTGCTGATGATTTTGATATTTGATTATCATTCTTGTGATATATTTCCTTAATTTCAACGTCGGCAGATTCAGTATAATCAAGTATATTTTCTTGTTTAATTCTTCATGAGCCCCCATTCACCATTACCGAGTAGCGGTTTTAACAAATCCGTATACGTTTTATTTATATAAAATGAATTGGTGGCGACTCTAACCGCGAGAAGAGGAAATCTGTTTATCATCGATAATAAATTTATCGAGACGTATGCGAGCATGGAAGATCTTAAATGAGTAAATTGTGGTGATTCGACATCAATAAAGCTCACAATTGTACCTAATTTAGTTCCGTCTGATAAAAAGGCATTACTCCGACTTATAAATGTGTTTCTCTCCGTTGTATCGGCAATTAATAAATATAGCTCGGCATCGTCCATAATTAATCTTGTACACATTCGTTTTTGATCACATGAACTACCTTGAGTAAACTTACCGATTATTATTCTACCGAGATCCTTCGCAACTTTCTCATTATTTTCTTTTCTGCATTTAGATATATTATAAATAATTCCAGTAATTTCATCCTCGCCAAGGTCAGGAAATTTCTCCCTGATATCTTGTTCTGCATCAAACTTATCTGGCTCCGGCAACCAAACTTGTTTCTGCTAACGATACGATATAATGGCTTCATTTACTCTCAACGACACTAAAATTCCAATGTCAAGCACATATCGTAATATGTTGGAGCCGAATATTTTTCTGAGAAATGTCTTCCAAACCAAACATAAACAATCGGATGCAGATTTTTCGCGAACTCGAATGACTCTATACAGGCGAATCCAGTTAAGTCAAAGTTTGGTAAGGGTCCGTTTATTGCAACTCTGGTCATCCCGTGTGTGGGATATCCAAA
>JAECUM010015525.1:0-45099 GCA_016617855.1 Megalonaias nervosa
TCACAGCCTACACCCATCCCCCCTCAGCTTGTACCCCACTACCTTATTTTAAGAACTACAAGCATTAAAAATATAAAAATTACGTAAAACTTATTCATTTCATTCATTGATTTGTAATATCTAACTCGATTGCCAACAATTGTTCTCTAATACTATCGCTTTCTTCGCTTTTCAAACCTAACTGAATTTCAACACTAACAATGCGTCCACATGTACATAGGCAAGTATGTGCTGTTCACACAACATGGGTGATGTAGTTCATAGTGTTCGTCAGCTAGGGTTTCGGTGTCGTTGAGATGTAAGGACATATTTTCCTCCTTTTATTGTTTAATATTTTGAAAATATTAAACATTGCATACATCGGATGCAGACGAAAAAGTGTTTATCTTCTGTGTATATGTAAGACTTGCTCCACCCCTTCACCGAAATGGACTCTTCCGACAATCGTACAATGACGTTGAGCAAACTCCTCGTTAACATTGAAAACTTCTGTTTGGTTTGAAACGCGAAGAAGACCATAAAGATACCATTTGGTGACAATAGAATTAGAAATTATAAATCATTTATTGAAATGAGTAAGTTTTGAACATTTTTAAAATATTTTTCATGCTTTTCATTTATAAAATCGGTGATGATGCGGGGGAGGGGGATAGGCTGAAACTATAGACATCATTGGAAGTATTTGGTAAAAACCCCATGTGAATATGATGCGATTACAAAGATTTTCAAAATGGATGCCGTAGCGGCTATATTGGACAGCAAATCAGCAAACCTTTCCTTCATATAAGACCAACAAGACATCATAAGAAACAGTAGGGAGGGTGAACAGACCATTTTGTTTGGAGACCTTTTTTATGAAAAATAAACCTTCCTACGAAAATGAAATCTCAAGGTCAAATAACGTTAAACCAAAACCTCTGTCAGGCCATGAGATTTCTCTAATTGGGTTAGCTCATTTTGTTACATCATCACTGACGCGCGTTTTTATTTTATGGCGTGTTTCGTTTACGTGCTGGTCACTCAACGCTGGTCGTTCACCCTCCCTGCTGCTATAATTAAATCATTGTTATATCAAATAATAGAATCTCATACATCTAAACTAGCTCGTGAGCGACTAGAGGCAATTAAAAGATATCTACCCGTCCGTGATTCTGTCAAACAACAACTACAAGAACGTAGGAGTCTCAGGTGGAATTTGCAGAAGGTGCAGAACAGTTATTTAAACCTGTTACAAAGACTACTAGTGGTCTTCTTCCCACGTTGGAGAAAACCGCTGAGGCTACAACTGCAACACAAGAGGTTATCGGAGCTTTACCAAACCAAAATAAGGAAGCTATGGAGTCTGCCGAAAAAACACGTGCTGAAATTCAAGATGTTAAAAATATTGTCGAGGATCTGTCTAAACCAGAATTAAAAACTCGGTATTTTACTCAACAAGGCTATATAGAAGTTATAAAAGATCCTGCTAAGGTTGCTGCGGCGGGATATCAGATGCGGAATCAGCTTCTAAAGCCAGAATTTTATAATACTCCAGAAAAAGAGTAGGTTGCTAGGGTATTTCGTGAGCACAAGGATATTCCACAAATCAGTAAAAAATATAAAGAAGAATATGATGATTTTACTAATGAAGTTAATAAAATGAAAAAGGTTTTGGAACACCAGTTATATCATCAAAAAAGCATAGATCTCGACGGCGGAGACAATCATCACCTGATCCCGGTGTAGCTGAAAGAGAAAACCCAGTACAACAAGTACAACAAAGTGAGGAAGAATATAAAGATCCCCCCGGCGCAACTGGAAGTGGTCTTACTACTCGAGGAAGTGGTCTTATTACTTGTCCAAATAACGTCTTTGCCGATGTCGAAAGACTAGAAATTCTCATTGGAGGAAAACGAGCTGGCAATAATTCCCCAGAAATCATTAATGAAGCAGCTGATATTTGTCAACGATTATTTACAGGCGGTATCATGGATATTAATGTATATCGGTCCCTTATTAATGAAATCGCCGATGATTATCACAGTGATTGAGAATGTAATTAGATGCAATGACTATAATAAGATGATCATATATAATACTCAACGTGGACCAACCATGGTCAGGGTAATAAATTCACGATTACCAGTATACAAAACGACCTACGGAGATGGAATAGGTGATGTTGTTCAAGGTCTGTTTAGAAGGTTAGCACTAAAAGCAATACCGCTTGCAAAGCAACTGGGAATGAAAGCTATTGACGTTGTTCGTGAAAAAGGTATTGTTGCTGTTGGTGATGTTGCTAGCAAAGCATTCTCAGCAATCAAGGACAGACTAGCGCGATTAATACGACGAAAACCTCAGCCACCAGTGAAACTGGCCAGCACTGAAGTGATGCCCGCAAATGTCAGTAAAATAATAAATCAAGCTGCCAATCAAAAACTAGCAGAGTTAGCTGGTGTACCAATGTCAGAAAAAGAAAAAAATATAACCGTTAGTCTGATAGCTGGAAGCGGTCTTCGTGTTAGACGAAGACGATAATAATAAAGATGTTCAAGAGTATATCTGATCCCGCATTCAACATGGACGCACTAGTACTCAAAGATGAGTCTGTACGCGATTATCAATATTATTTTTATGACGCACGACAACCAAATCAGCGTGGACGAATTGAACTACAGGTTCAAGATACGAGTAGATATTTCTTACCCGCTGAAGCATTTATCAAGGTTGAAGGAGAAATTTTGAAAACGGATAATACTGAATATGGAGCTGAAATTAGTGTTGGTTTTGTCAATAATGGCTTCATGGCGTTGTTCGATAGCGCTACGTACATGATTGATGGAAGAAATATTGAGTCAATTCAAAAAGATGTTGACTTTGCCACAACGATATTGGGCCTTGCAAGATACAGCGACGATTATTCAAGATCAGCTGGTCCGTCAATGATGTTTACCAAGGACACTTCTAACAATCCTGACAATAGACAGTATAATATAAGACGACCAAGAAACTTCGCCGACGGCGCTGACGCTGATGTGTGGCCGGTGGTTCATGGTGTTAATCCAGAATTCAACTTAGGATTCGCAGCACGTCGATCAATGCTGAAGATGGAAGTAGAAGATTTTCATGTGCAATTCCACTGTCATATATCTTTGGATTTTGCAGAAATGTCAGAAAGGTTATTTTTGGAGCCAAACATACAGTTGTACTTGTAAGAAAAGCTACCGACGATGATGCAGTCTGGCGACCTGCTGCTGTTGTTGATGTTGGTAAAGTAATACTAACAAAACTTTCATTGTGGATGCCAGTAATGACTCCAACACTACCTGAAGAAGAACGTTTACTTTCTTTAATGAGTCAAGGTGGTAAATCAATGTTATCATGGTTAACGATGACCACAGACAGTGTTCAAAGTACAATTAATAGTTTATTTACATGGCAAATAGCGTCACAGCAAGGTGTGTTTGCACCGCGACATATATTTATTGCGCTCCAAGATGCTGCACGAGTAAACTCACAAACACAAAGTATAATGATATTTGACAATCTTGGTGTTTCCGAGGTTTCGTTGAGAATAAATGGACATCAAGAACCATCCGACAATATTTTATGGAATTTCGAGCAAAATCATGTAGCACGTGCGTATCATCGATTAATGACATTTATGGGGCGTGATCAAAATGTTGATTCCGGTTTACAAATATCTCAGCTGGATTTTACAACGTTGTATCCGATCTATTACTTTTCACTGGAACACCTGGATTTGTTCAGACAATCTGTCGTTGATATACACTTTCGAGCTCGCGTAAACTGAGGAGCTATTGCCAATTACAAAGCAACCGCTGTTATACTTAGCCATAAATCAATGCTACTTGAAGGTATTGGTGGACGAATGCGAGTCGTTGATGCCCTAGTAGAAAATATGTAATTAAATCCCTGATTTAAAATCAGGATGATAATTATAAATTTCATATCAACATGTTAGTGTCAGTCTGACTCTTGGTCAGATTAAAAGGCTACAATCAGCATCGAAAGATAACTGTAGAATAAAACTATCGCTAAAAAAAGAACAAATGAGTGGTGCAAATAAATTATCGTTGACCGAGCGTCCGTTCAGAAACTTCAATGTAGCCATAAATCAAATAAAGGTATAAAACTTAATCTTTCTGCGGGCGCCATCAAAGATATTGTTAAATCTGGCGGAATTTTTCCACTTCTCGCAGCAATACCAGCATTAATAGCCGCTGCAGCCCAAGCTGTTGCAAAAGCACTGCATTAGGCGCTGTTGGAACCGCTGCTGGAATGGCGTTAAAGAAAGCAACGGGTCAAGGAATTATACATGCAGAAAACTTAAAAAAAGATCACGGATAAAACAACACGGAGGACGTCTAAGAGCACCAAACGTGACACAGCCGGGCCGTCTTAGATTATCAGGTCCAGTATACGGTCGCGGTCTAAGACTACCAGGAACTTATTTAAGATTGGGAAGAGGATTAAGACTACCAGGGACATATCTTTAACTCTGCCTATGTCTAATTTTGATTTACTTGATGCCGCTGAAAAATTAAAAATAAAAAAACTTCAAAGGGGTTTTTATGCGTGATCAATTACCAAAAAAACAAAAAACAATATTGAAACAGGTATTATTAATCTCGATAAAAACTCTGGTCCAGGCACTCATTGGGTTGCATATGCAATTGATCCACGTGGAATAATTTATTTTGATTCGTATGGGTTGGCGCCACCAAAAGAATTTTTAAAATATGTCAGCAACATGCAAAGTATTCCAATCTGGTATTCAACATTGCCAACACAAAAATTAACAGATCCACCAGTATGTGGCCATGAAACCCTCGCTGTACTCGACACAATTTCACTGGCACCGCCAGGAAAACCACCTCATAAAGTCGTACACGAATATACCACCACCAGGCATAGCCGCGCACAAACGTTTTAAACAGACATTAGTAAATATAATGGTAGATATTTATGGAAGATCTTCTCATAATGCTAAGCAAGGTGACTTATCTATATATGCAACTCTTGATCAGCTCAGAAATGAAATCGATGATTTATTAAATATCACAAGTGTGGATCAAAATCAAGTCGTTGTTTTTCAGGATAAACAAGGACGATTAAAAACAAGTAATATACAACTGTCAGATGTACTTATACGAATCCCCACCGCGGTTGTTAATAATATCGTTACTTTTGCTGATCAAGGTAAAATACAAGATTCCGGTAAATCAGTTAACGATTATGTCAAAAGAGCCGGTGATTCATTCACTGGTACCATTATCATGAATAAAAATAAAATTACATACCTTGGAGACCCAACCGCAAATAGGGACGCAGCTACAAAAAACGATCAAGAATCTAACTACGTGTTAGTCAACGGTGGTATAATACGTGCATTTCTCAACATGAATAATAATGGTATTAATAATCTCAGAACACCAGAATCAGATTTCGACGCTGCAACGAAAAAATACGTCGACGATAGCAACATTCCGACGGTGACATCATTAACAACAATCAACGATGAAATGACCGTATTCAGAACTGATTTTTCCAATCACGTACAAACATTCTTGAATGTTCGTAGAAACATACATAGATCTGTATATGAATTTTTTGGTAATCCAGTGGTTGTAGATATTAAACTTGCTGACATTAACACAAAAATCAATGATATTGTTAGTGGAATCCCTAATATCGTTGAAAAACTAATCTTGTTAAAATTACACACAAACAAATTAACAATATCGTGTACACAGTAGCATCAGGATCATCAACATGGACACCGCGCGATAACACTCTTGAACATACCGCAGAAGTAACTGGGTTATACAGGCTGTCCATGTATGGTTTGCAAATTACTGCGGCCACTTCATCATCACCGAATGTATATTATAATCCTCTACTGGTGATGCTAAATAAGAACACCAAAGAAACATTTACGTTGACATCAATGGAAATGCCCCCGAGACGTTACTGGTGGTGTCTGGAATTCGTAGCTGAAACCCCTCAATTAATTACTTAATTAAATGACAACGTCCTTAAGTATAATGAATCAAACCTCAGTCGACGTTCAACGTCACAGATACAATCAAATATGTAAGTGTCAGATTGAACTAAAAAATATCATTGACTATTATACAGTAAAAGTAAAAATAATATCGCAGACGTATGGTTGTTATTGATATAATTGTTTACTCAGTTTCTGCTATTATTGCTGGAACAGGATTATTATTATCAACAATAACAACGACAGCACCTGCAGTTGTAACAATTGTCGTTTCAACTTCAACGACTATCGCAGGCATTCTCAGTATTATCGCTAAGAAGATATCTACATGTACAAATCATAAATTACACGAGTATATAATGAAATTACACACAGTAACAACAGCTTATTCTAAACTATCGTCATATTTTTCGTCGTACCTCAGCGATGGTAAAATATCTGATGAGGAGTTCGCAACGATAATGAAAACCTATGATGAAGCATTCCTTGACAATAGCCAAGGTGAAAAAGTAAAAGATTGAATTCCCGATTTAAAATAATAATAACAATAATAATAATGTCAACGTCGAATGAATTATTACAACAGATCGTCACTAATACTACGCATACAAAAACTAATATGATATCATTAAGTTCGACCAATGCAGAATTTAGCATTAACTTTCCAACTGCAATTCTAGCAAAAGAAATAGCATTAGCACAATTACGAGTTTATCATAGCTGGCCAAATATCAGGTCAAAATCGTTTGGTGGACTACCAGCAAACAATTCACTTGTGTTTGCAAATAAGAATAAACCTGACGGAACTCCTGATTGGCAAGTTGTTGGAATTTCAACGGGCTGTTATCAAATAGAACAGATTAATGATGAGTTTCAACGTAGAATTAAATCTATTACAGGAAAAGAATCCAAAATAGCAATTACTGTTTACGAAGCAACATTATCGGCGGCGATTGAAATAAATTCCCCTGATTATGTTGTAGATATTTATCAGTCATCGGTCAGATCCGTGTTAGGATGGCCTGATGTTCCCCTCGTTTATAATGGAATTCCAGAACCAAAACGAGAAGAATTTAAAACAAGCGAAAAAAAATATATAAAAGATCCAAAATATCCAAAAGTAAATTTCCGTGGGTACCCGCTGATCGATTAGAATATTATCAAGAGCTCTATGGTAGAAAATTATATATTAGAAGAAGACACTTATATAAATCTGTTAATGAAGAAATTCACATTAATGAAGAAAATTTTAAATTATGGCCCGACCCAATTAAACTCGAGTACGAACAATCAATTAATAAACTACGAAATTTATTTTCTTCTTTATTACAATATTACAGCGAAGACGTAAAACAACAGATAATTGAAACAATAAAACATTTAAACATCGTTGTGATAGATTTAAGATTATTAATGATATAATTTTACACTCTGTAAGAGAGCGTAGGGGTGGTATAGATAGTGATTATATTTTAGACTGGGATATGATGAAAAATTTGTTTATTAAACATCACAAAATAACAGAAGAACAATTAAAAACATTTATAATACCAGGACTTGACAATACCGATATGAAAAAGTCAATCACTGATCTTATTGAAGAATATTTTCCCGGAGTAATTGAATCATGGAGAAAAATTGCCCCGCCATCAGTTATTCTTGAACATAATAACGATCCATACGGTGGAGGCCGTCATATATCACCTAATATTGTTAATATAACATCAACGATCGCAGTCAATCTAGTATGTGATGTAATTGATGGCAGCTACCAAGTAGATCTTTCAAAGTCTAGCCAGGCCCAGCAAGGATATATATCATATTCATTCAGTCCTCAAGTTCCTCCTGGGTCGTTAATTGTATCTGAGCCAATTAACCCCGTTTATCTACGTGTACATAATCCGCTATTATCAAGGATGCATTTCAAACTTACAGACCAGGCTGGACACGTTCTGGATTTAAGAAATGAAGAATTAATTATTAATCTGTATGTACGCTCATAGAGCGTCATCGTAGAACGTCTGAGTAATTTATAAAAATAATCTGATTCTGAAAAGATAATTATATTATTAAATTTTGCTAGATTTTTTATTTAATCGTGCAAATACCCCATCAAATTATTAAATTTTGCTAGATTTTTCATTTAATCGTGCAAATACCGCCATCAAATTATTAAATTTTGTTAGATTTCTTCAATTTGATGGGTTAAACAGTACTCAAAATCATTGAAATCTGAATAAATAATTAATTTCTATGATTAAAGCAATTGTATGTGTATATAAGCGAGATAACTTCTGTCCTCGCTGTAGAGTAAATTAAGCAATTATTCCCCGTTGCAGCGTCAATTCATAAGACCACGGATATAGTTTGTGTTTCTTTCATCAGACGGTTAATTATTTAGCGATTTAATTGTTCTCTGTAAGCAATTAGCCGTCACTGGAGCAACAATTTATAACAGAAAAGGATATTTATGCACCTTTTGACTCTGATGACTTTAAATCACGTCGGTTTATACAAATGCGTAAAATTACAAATTCAGGTTATTTTTAGCTAGTTGTATACATGTATTTTAACCCAACAAACGAGAACTTATACAGAATCAAAAATTTTATGAAGTGTGTCTGGAGATGAATTAAATCTACGCTACAGTTTTACAATAATTATGATTTTTATTCAGTATATTAGTCGTAAGTAATTTGCCTTCTTATGGCTATGTAATTTATTAGATCTTTTAGGTAACAGGCTATATTGATCTGCATGTACTGTTCAGCTTCCGGACTTACTGTGTAGAATCATATTATTTATTTAAAAATAAAGTAAATCTACGTTACAGTTTTACAATAATTGTGATTTTTATTCAATATATTGGTCGTACGTAATTTTCCTGCTTATTCAGTGTTGGGTTAACTATATAATAATTTTAAAACGTATATTTGTATGAATCGGAAAGTGGTGCGGTGTTATAGCGTTGGGTTCTCGTACTCAAGATCCGTGGTTCGATTCCCATGATCGACATATGTCAATGGAGGCGATTTTGATGCCATTTATCTAAGATAATTGGGGGTCCGGAGAAATCCTCGAAATCCAACAGAAAAATAATACAATCTCCCATTATGTCAACACGTGGTGGGTGCACTTTTGCACTCCCCGGGTTGACTATGGGAGGGGGGGAGAGTGTACAAAATTTGTTGGATGTAGATAAGGTCCCCGTTTATGTGTTGTGCCGTCCCTGTAAATACGTTACTGTAAATATACGTAAATATGTAAATACGTTACTGTAAATATATGTAACTACGTTACTTTTAATACGCTACTGTAAATATAATTGCTGTAAATACGCTACTGTAATTAAGATTCTGTGTTTTGTGCCGTCATAATCATATGTATATAATCATAATCATATGTATATAATCATAATCATATGTATATAATCATCTTCAAGAAACAGTCCTCTCTGGGGACTATTATTTTTATTTTAAACAAATATTTATATATATAATGAACTTCGAAAACGTTAATAATAATAATATTATTTCTGCTATTAAAAATTTACAACGTGATGGAATAAAGATATCTGATAATCTTGATCCTCAGAAAATTATGTGTGATTTTGAATCATTGCAACAACGAAAATTCGAAAATAAATATACATTACCATCCGATTATAGATTCATGAAATTAATTTATCAGTCTATGTTAGAATCCTTGGCAATGATAAATGACACACAAGTAAAGCTATTTGCACCTCTTGCACGTTCAATCGAAAAGATTAGATCCGAATTGTCTCACGAGTATGAAAGAAAAAAGATCGTGAATAATCGTGTAATGCAGTTGAGAAAGATTATGTCATTTGATTCTGTCAAAAGTGACACTGACAGCAGTGGCAGTGAAGGTGGACCTTTGACTGTGGTGATTGCTAAACAAAATCCTTGGGAAAATTGACAGACTCGAATTATATAGTAAAAAAATATCTATTTATTTTGAATCAGATAATTATAATCAGATTTATTTATTATTGTAATATTTTTATTTTTTCTGTTTTTTTTTATTATTTTAGGTATCATTGACCCACCTACAAGAGGACAGAGTTATTTGACATATTCAAATATAATCCATTGATTATATTTTATTGAAAATGCAGATTTGTATGTTTCATTTGCGACAAGTTGTACCGATTGTGGATGTATGCCAAAATATTTGGCAGTCGCATTCATAGAATTAAAAATTCTCTCTTCACCAGTCTCTGCATTTACGGTTTTAATAACTATCTTTCCAATTATTTTACACTTTCCTGTATTTCCACGTGCATAATTCTTACTCTGCGTAATAGCTTGTAGATTACCTAAATAATTATTTTTTGGATTTCCATCAATATGATCAATTACAAGTCCATCTTTAATGACCCCATGAAAACATTCGTAGATGAATCTATGTGAGAAATAATCTTTATTTCCATTGGTATTAAATCTAAAATAACCAAATTTATCAACACTACCGACTGGGTTTTTCAATCGACAATTTCTGAGCACACCATCACGAGATGCTTCATAATTTTTAATAATTGGATGCGTTATAAACTCATTTTACTCCATTTGTAAACTAATATTATTTGTTTAAATGATTATTTTGAAAATCTAGCTAGATAATCTTCTGCGCTTTTTATAGGAGATTCGATATTTTTTTTATCGTAATATCGTTTTAGTTCTCTATACTTTTTACCACAACATTGCAAACACAACTGAGTTTTTCCTCTGACTCCAACACCATACTGCACACACAGTTTTGACCCTAGACTCCCTTGTCTAACGCACTGCATGTGATAACCGCAGAATTCGTTTACGCAAGTTTTGTTATAAGGAAAAGTATATCCGATTTTGAGCCAATGGCATTGATTCTTTGTTTGAATCATATATATATAATTAAAATTCAATTTAAATATATATTTGTCTTAATTATAATAATGCAGGAATTATCCACAATTGAACCTTCCGCCGTCTCGGCGGAAGCTAGATTTGATCTTGACAGACTACCAAAATATAAATTTAGTTTTTCGATGCAAGACCTGGCTTTAACTAATAAGGATATAACTAAACGTATCCGTGAAGCCAAGAAGGAATTTCGCGACGATGGTGCGGCTCATGTGTGGTCGACATTCAGAATTGGAAATGCTGTCAATGTAATGAATGACAAACGAGGAAGAGAGATTATTGACTACGTTGATGTTCAAAGATATTTTATTTTAATAAAATTTATTGTAAAGACAGACCACGACACTTGGATTATCCGTGACAAACGTGATTCTGTCCGCATGCAGTCAGGAAATAATATTGTTCTTGGTAAAAATTCCAAACCAGGAATACTGACGTATTATGAACGAGCGTATCCTGTGACTGCGGTTGTCTATGCAATATATCCGTTGAATAATAAACCTGACGTCAATGATCTCAAACCTATGAAACTATCATCGCCGTTGACAGCATCAACGAGGATAAATTGTGTAGCTGAACGGGTTACAGAACACTTCACAAACGCGATACGCGGAAACGGTTTAACAGATTTACGACGCAAAAAAATAAGTACGTGGGCAGAAACAGTTAAAGATACCGGAGCGTCTATCAGCGATGTTGCTGAGCTGGGAAAGAAATTAAAATTCCCAATAACAGTGAAGATGTTAACCGGAGAGATTTTGTATAAATCGAAATATAAATCAAGAGGAGCTTCGATAGATATTATTGATCATAACGCACATGCATGGACTGTGGCAGTAACAATATTTCCACGAGACAGAACGGTTAAATTTTATAATGGTCATATATTTGATTTTATCAAAAATATCAGTAAAACTGACCCTGTATCTGTTTGGCTGTTTCAAAGTTCGGAATATGATTATTATAATCAGTTTGTACGGTCTAATGGTGATATTTATCGTACAGAATCTCTCCACGAAGAAATAAAAAATTTTGCATTAAAATATACCCCTGATGATATTACAGTTGGACTATTACTGAATAACTGTTTACCGTTCCATCAGTTGCTGCTCACTCTGCTCAGGAGAAAAATTCATGGAAACCGACACGATTGGAATTTCTTGAAGATGTCCAACACAGCTGTGTGGAATACGAACACGGTGGACTATGGAATACTAAATACGATTATAGAGAAGTTATCTCAGTTGATATGGTTGCATGTTATCCTGGACGTTTTCTTGGATACGGAGAGTGTTCTGGATACTTTAAGAGATTTGGACATCCATCACACGAGATGACCAAAGTTGCGATAAACGGACCCTTACCAGATTTTGACTTAAACGGATTCGCCTGTATAGAGTCGTTCGAGTTTTACGGGGATCTCCATCCGATTGTTTATGCGTGGTTTGGAAGACATTTTTCAGAAAAATGTTGGGTTCCAATAGTACTATTACAGTATATGCTTGATGCTGGAATTTTAATATCGTTATGCGTAAGTGAAGCAATTATATCATACCGCGTGCAGAAACAAGTTTGGTTGCCAAAACCGGATATATTTAATATTAATGATGCTAGGAGAGATTTTCCTAATCTTAACGAAGATGATATTGTTAAAATTACTAATAATATACGTAAATGCAGAAAAAAGCACGATGAGAAACTTGCAAAAGATCTCGGCAGAAAAATAATCGGTAAATGTACTCAAGGAGGATCATATGATCATAAACGACATTGTACAAGATTAATTATGGACGATGCTGAACTCGATTTTATAATTGCTGATACAACGGAGAAAAACACATTTATAAGTCAAAGTAATCCTTACTTATCAGACGGAAGTAAATTAGGTACAATTGTGATCTATACTGATGCCGAGTCACCACAGTTTACTCATTTAAGATCTTCGATGCTCGCGTCCGTTTCGATAAATCTATTATTAATGATAAACAGATTTCCTCTGATTGCAGTCAGAGTCGCGACAGTTTCATTTTACATAAATAAAAAATATGCGAATTTGTTAAAACAATTGCATATTAACAATCATGCATCATGGGGCGAATGGAGAATAAAACATGAAGATATACTTAGTTATTCTGAATCTGCCGACGTTGAAATTAAAGAAATATATTACAAGAATAATCAAATATCAGAATTGTCATCGACAGCTGCGCTGTTGCCATCTGTATATGATCCTGTGGCTAGACATAAAACCGTTTATCTTAATGGGTGTGGTGGCTCAGGTAAAACAACACGCGCGATTGAATTATTTAATAATTGTTCAGATATAATTGTTTTGACACCGACACATAAACTCGCCAGAGAAATAAAAGAACGAGGAATCAAATCTCAAACTTATCATAGTTTCTTTAGATGGTCAACCGCCACCTTTTATTAGATCGTCTCCACATGAGTGGCTGAAAATATTTGTAGATTATTACGAAGAAATAACTGATGACCATAGAGCTATTGATAAATCACTGAAAGAGTTTAAAAAGTTAATAAGATTACAGCCAGATAAAATACAGTGTGAGGTAATGCGTAAAGTAATTCCAGAAACTCCTATGAATGATTTTTGGAATTTATGGAGACCTGATGATTTGATAGTTGCAAGTAGAAAAATAGTTCGCGATGCACTTCAACAACAATTATTTACGTTACATAAAGAAAAATTTTCAAATCTACCTGTGCCATTATGTTATCGCCCAGCAGATACACGACGACAGAATGTTGATGTTGAGATTCCTGGTAGTGGAATACAAAATCTTGTGCTAAATGATATTGTTTTAGTTGTTGTTGATGTTGAGAGCGCGTTGAGCATGGATAAATCGCCGTGAACGTTAGGATACGCTATAACGATTCACTCGTCACAGGGATTAACTATTACTGATACAAATATTTGGATTGTCGATGATCGTATTGAGTGGTCAAATTTAGTTTATCTTGCAGTGTCTCGAGTCAGAAGAATATCTCAACTAGACAGGGTTATCATGGATTGCGTAATAACCGAAGAAATCACTAACAACTTTGTCGACATCAAGAAAAAATTAGCGAGCTATAAGCAATGTGACAAAAAAAAAAAATAATCGCGACTTTGATATGGATGCTGAATTTATTATAACACTAAAACAACGACAGAATAATCATTGTGCGAATTGTAACGCAGTAATGTTGTGGCAGTATTCAAATAATAATCCAAGACAATTTACCGTTGATAGAATTAATAGTAGTCTTGGTCACACACGCGAAAATGTGATGCTGACCTGTCTTGAATGTAATTGACGTCGGGGCGCTGGACGCCCTTGTGCAAGTTTACAAAAGTGAAGGTGGTGGTAATTGTGTGTCTTTAGGAATTATTTGTAATTGTTCGCGTACAAATCCACGCTGAGGAGCAGTTGAATCTAATTTGTAGATTGCAGGTCTACCTGTTGACCTTACCACGCTGGAAATTTTGTGTGTGGTCACACTCCAGATAGGATCAGTTGCCTTTTTTTACCTCCTTCAAGTTCAACAGGTTCATATAAATATCTTACGGTAACATTACCTAGTACTGGTTGAGAGGAAGATTCACGTCGGCGTATTGATATATATTTCTTTGTGATCGCATTAGAAGGTTTCATAGAAGTTGCACGAGTAATTTCATTATTTAACGCAGCTATCACACTTGGTAACCTTGCAACCGATTCACGAGATCTCTCCATGGACTTAAAGTCAGTGGATATTTCCTTTGCATATTGATATCCAAATAACCGCTCAGCAAGTGTTCGATTAAATCGTTCAACGATTGCCTGATCACGATGAATTTCAGTGTGTCCTCGTCTGATTTTAACGTTATATTTTTTCATCAACGATGATACTGCACCAAGAAATTCTTTGCCAGGATCAACCTGTAGCAACTGTGGCCATCGTAGACCACCTTGTGGTCCGGATCCTCGTTGATAAATTCGTTCAAACGCAGATGCAACTTCAGTTGCTGTCTTTGTTGACAGTGGTTCTGCTTCTTTATATCTACTTGCAACGTCAACGACAGTTAACGCGTATTTATATGTGCGTGATTGACGTCTACCAATTTTAATGGTATCATGTGGTAAAAACAAAATATCTGCTTGATGAACTTCATTGGGAGTACTGACATCAAAATGTGCATACTGAATTTTTTTAGGTGGTGGTAGATAAATTTGCCATATTGCCTGTCGTGCTAACCACGCTGCAGCAACAGCACGTGAGACTTTTGCTACTTCAGCAAGTTTACTAATTGCTGCTTTGCCTCTCCAATATCCTCTTGGGCTATAATAAACAGATTCCATTATAATAGTTATCTATGATTAATTACCAGCTTCTAGCACTAGTTTACCTTTCATAGCAGATTTTACTAGGAAGCTAGCAAGTTTTTCTCTGAGAGATTTATTTTTATGGAATTTAATGCGTGAATCAGCTTTACATCTGCAATATGTCGTTGTTGCAAATTTGGATTTTTATACGCGACATCATGAACGTGACACGCTTGATCAATTGCGTTTATTGGATACTCTCCAGGTCTTGGTTGATCTCGTTCATCAAGTCGAATATCAAGTCGAGTTCCAGGACCACAATAATTATATCCAGGAAGTTGTTTCTCACCAGGATACTTTGCCCATGGAGCTCCTGGTAATTTACCTAACGAAGCAGCGATATCTCCACCTGTCTTTAATGAAATAAATTTGTATTTTTTTGTACCACATTTCACACACTTGCCTCTAAGTGCGCGCCTGTTATTTTTTGTTATTATTGTCGTTAATCCACTGGTATGGGTGGGTGCTCTACATCGAACACAATATAAATCCATATTATTTATTATATGGATATAATTGACTTCTCAGCGACACGAAAACAAGAGCCAGTCAAACATCATCCAGCGCTACCATGATAATGCGATGGCTCAAGTGGGATAAATTATATTTAGTAGCACCATCTGTAGATGATCAACGATGTTACGAAGTACTTAAAGATTTTAATGAAAATGCAAAGTCGCTGACGTGTCCTGATAAAGATAATGATGTTATTGATTTTATTACTGATATCGATGAAGCTCCATCCATAGATGATCTTGATGGATGTATCAATAATCTTGTAGTATACGATGATGTAATGCTGGACAAACAATCAAATCCAGCTCTGATATTTTCGCGAGGCCGTCACAAAAATACAGACGTGATTTATTTAACTCAGAAATACACACAAATTCCAAAAGTGATCAGAGATAATTGCAATATCTTAATTGTGTTTAATGGAGTAGATAATTATACTTTACAAAATATTTATTATACTTGGTGTTCAGGGGACATGGACATGATTAAATTTAAAAACTTCTTTTCAAAAGCACAAGCTGTTCCGTTCGGATTTATAACGATAAATTTACATGACCCAAGATCTAGGTATCGTATAGGTCTGGATAAAATTTTTGGTTAATTATAGCAGCAGGGAGGGTGAACGACCAGCGTTGAGTGACCAACACGTAAACGAAACACGCCATAAAATAAAAACGCGCGTCAGTGATGATGTAACAAAATGAGCTAACCCAATTAGAGAAATCTCATCACCTGACAGAGGTTTTGGTTTAACGTTATTTGACCTTGAGATTTCATTTTCGTAGGAAGGTTTATTTTTCATAAATAAGGTCTCCAAACAAAATGGTCTGTTCACCCTCTCTGCTGCTTAAGAAGACTCCAAGTTAAAACCCCATTCTGATATGACCATCCAGTTAGGAGGAGTAGGAATGACAAAAATTTGAGTATCCAAGCAGCACTATTTTTATTTAGGATCAAATAGACATCATAAAGAAGTCTTTTGTTGATAACCCCATCTTGACTGATAGCAATAATAAGATTTTCAAGATGTCCACTATGGCGGCCATATTTTATGTCTGAGTACAATTTTAGCTCAGGACTAGTTAGACATCATATGAAATCTTCTGGTAAAAATCACATATCGATAAGACTTTCTATTCCTGAAGATTATTACAATTTTCAAGATGGCTGACGTGGCGGCCATATTTTGTATCACATCGGAAACATTTTTATTTAGAACTAACATGTCATCATAAGATGTCTTTTAGTGCAAGCTCAAATCGATATGATCATTCATTCAGGAAGATTAGCGATAATAAAATTTTCAAGATGGTCACCGTTGCGAAGATACTGGATGTTTAAACGTCACCATTTTCATTTTGCACCATCTAAACCATGGAATAAATGTGTGCGTAAATGTGTGTGCAAAGATTCGAAGAGAACCAGCAAAACGAACAAAAATCCCCCAAAAACTTTTGCTAATGGATGAACGGTTAACAGACGACGGACAACATCCGTCACATAAGTTCTTATAGTCTATAACAAGAAATGATAAATGTGAACAAGATTAACATCATACGTCACCAATTGGGGAAGAAATACAAAGATCAATGGTAGACGTTGAGGATGGGGCTCGCACTGAATAACTGAAATTTCTATTTGCTAATAATGCATTAGGGATAATATCACCCCAACAGCTTGATATATGGTAATGGGCCATAATATGTATTACGCTTAGAATAGTTTTGCTAATAATGGATTAGGGATAATATCACCCCTACAGCTTGATATATGGTAATGGGCCATATATGTAATACCCTTAGAATATTACCATGGATGTATCGTGTGTAGAACCAGGTATATAACTTGTAATGAATGCATCGGACCTAGAATGAAGAAAACAATAATTACCGTGTATATATCACAACAGAGCTGGGTACATAAACAAAGGATCTCAAATGGGTAATGATTTAATATTGAATTTAAGAAACAAGTTGAATAATGTACAGCTTTTGCTCGCCAAGGCTCGCAAAAGCTGGATATTATTCAACGAGTTTCATAAATTTAACATTAAATCATTATCCATTTGAGTTTCTTTTTATCACATAGTTATTTTTCCAGTGTAAATTGTTTAGATGGAAAGAAGAACGATCAATTTTGTTCATTCTGACGGGCGCTGCACCTTTCATTTGTTGTGCTTAAAAAAATAAACCCAACCAAAGTTGAACTGGTATTGACGATTAAAAGTAAATTATACTTAAGTAGATTATACTTTTCTTACAAACTATAAATCAAGGAACAAGCGTCCTTCCGAATAAGCAGAACATTTTACACAAACAAAATCATATTTCAACACAGAATGTCCAATGCGCGCGATGTTGCATTGTTTGATGCACTACCTGTACAGTTGACGACCTATGTTTACGTAACCTAGTGTCACTTTTGTAACTAAATATTACATTGTTGTGATATTCATGTGAAATAAGGTTTACTGGATGCAGAAATTCCCATATTTACTGTAAAGTAATTGTGACCGGATATTTGCAGTGTCTGATTTGGAACAGAAGAATACAGGATATGCAAGCAAATTTCATTTTGACTAGGAACTGCATCACGTACAGTGTATCTACCGCGAAAATATGCAATGGCTGGATAAACGTCTGTCATTTTTAGACCGGCTGATGTCCACATTATTCTGTGAACAGACGTGAGTTTATTTACTTCTGTAAGTTAACATTTACACTACACTTGCATATATAGTGGATTTCATACTATAGATATACCGCCTCCCTCTACCCCCACCCCCACACACCCGCCATATCCTGAGCTTTACCGTAGCTTTACTTGTTGTTGTTATTGTTCTTTTCTTGTGGTTTTAGCCATTTTTCATGTTATGATATGTTATACAAGACATAAAAAACCCTGTGGAGATAATTGGCCATAGTGAAACAGACGAGACCATTTATCCCCAATTCCCTTTCGCGAGTCGAATCGAAAAATGGCGGCCAAAATGATCGTTGAAAACAGAAAATTCCAGAAGGCGGGCTTAAAAAACTTTTCCCACGATCGCAACCAATCAGTAAAGAGAATACTGCACAATAATTTCATGGGCTTTTTTGGACCAATCAGAATCACTTAAGGTGATATGTTAACGTGTGGTAGTATCAAAAATATGAAACTGCACACTCCAAAGGAAAACTAGAACAGGTGTATATAATAATTTATAATTTGATACATCGCACCTAGTACACTATATGAATACGAATGCTGGTTTGTCTATTTCTGTCGCAGTCTGTGTGGTTTATTCCCTTAATGACTGCAAGAAAGGCAATAAAAAGATATTACTATCTTTATAAGAAAAGAAAACGTGCAATAAAATCAATTAAAACAACCGACGTGTACATATTAAAGAATGACAAGACTGCGCACGTTCTAATGATGTAGCAAAGCGACACTTTGCTGTCCTCTTTATGCCTTCACTAGATTTCTTGGTATAGCAAGCATGTACTACGCAAGCCCCCGTAGTTCGTTGATCTCCACCAAAACTAATTCACAAATACGTCAGGATAGTTAGGCCTACTGATCTGTTAATTGTTGCACTTGCCAGTAACATACAACTAGTGAACAACAAAATATTAAAATCTGATTCCCGTTACGTCTCCTATGAATAGGAAGCCTTGGTAACTCGAATTGTAGTGTCGGACTCTTTATCCATGGATCGCAGGCTTGATAACTTTGACGAGTGCAGCTTAAGTTGTATAACTTTGTGTATCCTAGACCGAAAAATCAGCCATCACCAGTGATGATATTGATTTTCGGTTTAGGGAACATGTCGTCCATCAGTATCGACACAGCTTTGGGGTGTAAATTTATCGGACTATGTGTACACGTGAGAAAAGCGCTTAGGGACTCACAGTACTAATTCAATTCCCATAGTAAACCTATGCAAACACCATGATATTAAAAATTCAGTAACTTAAAACTTCTGAGTGCTCATGATCAAACCTATGTTTATCAATATAGATGAAACCTGGATGTCAGCTTCTGTGTAGAGAAAAGGATATGAGCCGCGGCATTTTCTGGACCTGCATGTGTTTGAAACATGTGCTTTCAATTCCGCACCAAAGAGTCAGGTGCTAATTTTAGTAATGAGTGTTCCAAGCTCGAGACTGTTAAAGGACTGAAATTCCATCAATAAAACAATGTCTGTATATTTTTGCACTTACAACTAGGATAAGCTCTCAAAAGATTCTTTTTCCTAAAACATAACTTATATTGTTAACCAATCCTGGCCAGCCAAACCCATATATACTCCATGTTATGTTCACCCATTTCCAGGCTGGTTCCCATTTTTCCACACAACTAGTACCGTGTGTCCTATATTAGCTTGCATTGCCTTGGCTATATATAGTCATATCAAGTGCTTAAAGTTTTGAGAAACCCCCCCCAAAAAAAAAAACCAAAAAAAAAAACCAAGTTCTTTAAGAGTTATACTTTAGAAAAGATTTATACACACTTTAAAAAGAAATATGTCTGCAGTAAAATATATTCATAGTAGCACGTCGTAACATGACTTTTGGATGGGAGAAGTGGCTGATAATTAAATCAACTGTTCTGAGAGAGAGAGAGAGAGAGAGAGAGAGAGAGAGAGAGAGAGAGAGGTGGGGGGCTCATACAGTGTTTGTTGTATTCATTTTATTGCTCTTATCGCGCTGTTAGGACTATATGGGATTTATTTCACAATACTGTAAGTTCTTTGTAAATTTTCACTTTGTATTCAAGGGAAATAAATTATTGGTATAATTTTACAAAACGTTTTGGTTTTCACTCTTTCTGTTAGTTTTTTTTCTGTTAGTTTGGATTTCACTCTTTCTGTTCTGGGCAAATTTTCACAATTTTTGTGTGATTTGCACATTTACATGCCCTGGCAGCACCTCTGCATGCTAAATGAGAAGCCTATAAATGATGGTAAATCCATATGTGATGAGAAGCACTTACCAGATAATAAGTCCATACCTGATGATACGTCCATACTTTATGATATATCCATACTTTGTAAGTCCTTACCTGATGAGAAGCCCATTCCAGACAAGTCCATACTTGATGATAAGACCATGCTTGATTTTAAGTCCAACCTTATAATAAGTCCACACATGATAAGTCCATAAGACGACCGAATTACTTTTGTCAAGGACCGTTCGGCTCCGCGCGCCTGCGAGGGTTCCGTTTTTGCATCTCATTATAAAGAAGTTTCATATAAGGACGAAAGCACCGCATATAAAGAAGTAATAAGGACGAAAGCACCGCATATAAAGAAGTTTTGCACATCATATGAAGACGAAAGCACAGCATATAAAGAAGTTCGTACATCATATAAAGACGAAAGCACCGCATATAAAGAAGTTTTCACATCATACAAGGACGAACACACCGCATTGTAAACAAGTTTGCACATCATATAAAGATGAAAGCTCCGCATATAAAGACGTTTGCACAGAATATAAAGACGAAAGCACCGCATATAAAAAAGTTTGCACATTATATAAGGACAAAGGCACCGCATATAACGATGTTTGCACATCATATAAAGAGGTTTCCACATTATATAATAAAAGTTATCATCTTAAGACAGACAGCTCTGACGTTCCATATAAATCGACCAAATTACTTTTGTCAAAGGACTGTTTGGCCCCTTCGCGCGCCTGCGAAAGTTCCGTTTTTGCTTCTGATTATAAAGAAGTTCCATATAAGGACGAAAGCACCGCATATAAAGAAGTTTGCACATCATATAAGGACGAAAGCATCGCATACAAAGAAGTTTACACATCATATAAGGACGAAAGCACCGCATATAAAGAAGTTTGCACATCATATAAGGACGAAAGCATCGCATACAAAGAAGTTTACACATCATATAAGGACGAAAGCACCGCATATAAAGAAGTTTTCACATCATACAAGGACGAACACACCGCATTGTAAACAAGTTTACACATCATATAAGGACGAAAGCACCGCATACAAAGAAGTTTGCACAGAATATAAGGACGAAAGCACCGCATATCAAGAAGTTTGCACATTATATAAGGACAAAAGCACCGCATATAAAGAAGTTTGTGCATGATATAAGGACGAAAGCACCGCATATAAAGAAGTTTGCACAGAATATAAGGACGAAAGCACCGCATATAACGATGTTTGTACAAAAGCACATCGTATAAAGAGGTTTAAACATCATATAATAAAAGTTATCATCTTAAGACAGCTCCGGCGTTCCATAAGTACATACCTGATTTTAAGTCAATATCTGATGATAAAATTTGGTATGATTTGCACAATAGCATGCCCAGCCAGGATGTCTGCACACTTAATGATAAGTCCATACTTGAAAAGTCCATACTTGATTTAAAGTCTACACCTGATGATAACCCCATACAAGATAACATGTTCATACTCGATGATACATCCATAGTTGACAAGTTCATACCTGACAATAAGTCAATACTTGATGATAAACCAATACCTGATGATAAGCCCATACTTGATCCATTCTTGGAGATAATCTCATACCTGGTTAAGTCCATACTTGATAATGAGCCAATACATGATGATAAATCCTTACTTGATCTATACATGGAGACAACCTCATACCTGGTTAAGTTCATACTAGATGATAAGCCAATACATGTTGATAAAACCCTACTTGATCCATACATGGAGACAACCTCATACCTGGTTAAGTCCATACTTGATGATAAATCCATGCTTGATAAGTCCATAGCTGATGATACGCTAATACCTGATGATATGCCCATACCTGAGAAGTCCATACTTAATGATAAGTCCACACTTGGTAAGCCCATACTTGGTAATAAAGCCACACATAAGAATCCATACCTGATTATAAGTTCTTACATGACAAGTCCATACTGACAAAACCACACTCAGTTTTACATTTACTCTGCATTATCTGACAGCAAATCAACATTGTGGCTGCTTGCAAATAGGTGCACAATAAATATGCAAAACTAATGCCTATTCTGTTCCAAGCTGGCAGAATAAACTGATGGATAAATCAAGGCCGTTAGTTCAAGATGTATTCATATGCCATATGTCATATAGAAGGAGTTCTTTCCCCAACTCAGAACAAAATGGGAATGCAGTTTTGTATTTATTACCTGCCCTCTCCTTTTACGTTTTCCAAATATTTCCAGCTATACAGTGTGAATGAAACCAAAACAAACTGGGATCATGTTGAATCTGTGAAATACATATGGACTCCAGCTAACAAACCTAAAACGTTACACTTTTGGTGTTCAATATGGAAATATGGATTTAACATCTGTATTGACTGCCAGATAAATCATGTAAAATTATATGTGTATGAAGTAAACATCAATATGCTAATAAATTTGAAAATTTGTTATTTCTATTCCATAGCTTTTCACATCAATTTTTTATTTGGTCCCTCAAAACAGGTGACCCATTCTGCTGATGCATGCATAAATAATCGGTTATTTTCCACATCAGCATTCAATTATGGGATATCATTGAAGAAAGCTTGTAGATATGTGTAACAGTTAAAGAATGGGTTACAGTTTTTCTTAATCTGACCTTGATCTCATGAGTTGGAATAATACTTTCAGATATATTGGCTTGAGTTTCATCAAAACATTCCTGTTGTTCAGAAGTTATGGTCCTGGAATGGCATCTGGTTAAAAAGTTACTTTTTCCCCATTTAAGCCACCATGAAATTACCTTTAAAATTACCTTGACCTAGAAATCTATTTTAAATAACACATTGCCTACTCACAGTTAATATGGAAATATTAACACACACAAGATTATCTCCATGGTGACCATAACATTTATTAAAAATCTGATAAAGTATGCCCTGCAGTTGAGTGTGTGTGTGTGTGTGATTTGGATTGTTAATAAAGCTTTAACAATTTTTCAGTCACACTGCTATGATGTCTGCAATGTGGCAGTTTATAGTGATGTCTAGCACTGGGGCATCATGCCATAGACGTGTAGCATGATGTCCCACCAGCCACATTATCCTGACACCAGTCCGAACAGTGCTAACACTAACCTCTTTCTGCTGAGCACTTAGCGAGGCAGCTGTTAGTACCATTTTTATAAGTCTCTGGTATGACTTGGCTGGGTTTTCAACCGTAAACTTCCAGCATCCAAGGCAGACGCCCTAAACACTAGGGCCCAGTGGATGAAGCAAACAGACTTTGAAATGTGCAATAATTGAAGCAAACACAACGCTACTGTTGTTGATGATGAGACAATGACATGCAGTTATGGGTCGGTCATATGATGGAATAAAATTACTGGATGTCTTTAATATGCACAATTCGCAAGCCTTCTCAAATGCTAGGCTAGTCAAACAAAAAACAGTATGCAAAAAGCTCTTTTTGAGGAGTCATGCATGATCTTTTTTCAAATTTTTTTAATTTTGTTTTTTTAAATTTAAGTTTCCATAACTTTTTAAATTTTTTTATAGGTTTCTAAGGCCAAAATGAAATTTTATGTTGTTCAAGTGTCTGAGGTCCACTTCTAACCATGTAATTAGTGTTCTTTTAAAGTTGTGTAAGAATTACTAGATAATTGATCAGGCATCAAGAATGACCTGCCAATCACTGCCATGAGTAGTATCCTAAACATCTAATATTATCCCCAAATGGAGCAATTTTTATCCCTCAGAGTAAAGTTCAGACTACCTGGCTGATCATCTTGTTTTCATCCACATTATCAGGGCAAGTAGTTTTAGAAAATTCACTTGTTGCAAATACTTTTTCACATGTCCCAAAATTTCAGTCACTTGCTAAGATTAAATCATTTGTATGCACTATAAATCCATTGAATTAACAAAATAAATGCATGTACAGGATATTTATTTCTTCAAATGTCTTAATTTTTCAAAAACATAGGTTGATATTATACGTATTGCTAATTTAGTCATATGTGTTATTGAAACTGTACTTCAGAGAATTCATATGTACATATTTGCCACTTGGACCAAGGCAGTAAGTTCATTGCTGTCTGACCTGACATATCTCCTTGTTCATTTAACCCTATGGGTTCGAGGTTTGGGGACCTCAGTGGTATAAATAAATCACAAAGTCATACTCAGCAATTACTGTTTATATATGCATACTAATGTTCAGTCCATCACTCCATGTTCTCTACACTACAATTTTAGCTACAATTTTCTGATATATCTCTCAACTCCACCAAGTTTTTCTTATTTCACCTCTCTCATTCTCGCTCCCTCTTGGCTCTCTTAATCCATCTGGATATGCTACCTCACATACAAACACCCACTTCCCTTACATACAGAATATGATTGGCTAACCTAACTAATGAAGGACTGGCTCTACAGATCACACTAAAAGATGCTGACCTTTAGAAGAATATGACCTAGTTACCCAGATTTGTCATTCATCTCTTGACTCCCATAACTTTATCTTTCTAACTTGCCTTGATGCTGATGTTTTACATATTCCTCCTCCCCACTTACTGCTAATTTTAAACCTGGTACTGGTAACTCTTGATTATGTTATTTCCATTCATCCTACCTATTTAACCTTACAGATCTATAGCTTTTTCTCACACTAAAATCCCATTAGTCAAAGCTGTATCTGGGATGATATTTCTTTTAACTACAATACATCTTTCCTTTAGAGTCAAGCCAAAGATAATAATCAACCCAATGAGGCTGAAAATTGCTGTCTACTAGTTTTCATATATTTGACATTCTTTGCTGCCAGAGTCTAGCTTATGTCTCTTCTGAGAAATGGTTACTTCAAATTCAGTGATAAATTTACATTTTACCCCATCACATTCAGGTGAAATTTCCTTCAATAAATCTTCCTTATTACATTCAATGTGAAAATAATTTTGTAAACTCATTTCAGCCAAACAGTAAGGATCACCTCAAATGACATACTTGTAAAGTGATCATAACATACATTTTGCCATTTAAATGTAAACACAGACAGCTATGTAATTATACCTAGCATAATTGTTCTGCTTCAAACTGAATATCACAACAACAAAAAAAACAGCTGATCCACTGTATAATCTTCAACAAATTTAAAGAATCTTATCTGTCATTTAATCAGTTCATAAACGAATTGGACACTAATACTGGTAAAATGTATAACAGGAAATGAATGAATAAATGCAATGAAGTAGAGTTTCAGGTCTAAAGTTGGTAGCTCACCAGCTGATGTCTCAAAGAAAGGAACTGACAGACAGCCAGAATATAGTTTGTGGCAGAAACATATCTGAAATTATTGAAATATTGTGTTCTACCATTTAGAATTATTTGGAAAGATTTCACAAAAGGGAGGGGGGTACAGAAAATAACAAACAAGTCAGGGAATTCAAACACATGAGATAAAGGGGTAATATGTGTATGTTACAGTTTATAGAAGCAATGAAAAAAGCAACATAGCTGTGAGTTCCGGGGTTCACTAAAGTAATTTCTGATTGCTCAGCAAAATAGTGTGTCATGTGTTTCACGGTGTAAATTGAGCCAAACTGAGAACCAGTGATAAAGTTCAAATGTTTATGTTTAGAAAAAACTCCATAAAGAACAGCAAGTAGAGTGCTTTGTCTGCACAGTACACAATCCACATTCAGGAATATTTTGGCAATGTACTGGGAAGTGTATTACCAACAATGATATTGGAAATCAGACCCAAGATGAAGACAACATTGTTTTGACAATATATTTGCATATTTTAATGAAAGTTTTTGGCTCATTATTGCAACAGAATATCTAAATGGGTAATACTCTTATTTAAGAAAATAACTGACAGCCCATTTTGCTAGGAAGCCAAAAACAGTGGAAAATTGATAAAACACGGAATCCTTAGCATGACCGCAAAGACCCTGTACCTCAACTGCTAAAAAATATGGAATTCTTAACCAGACCTCAAAGACCCGGTACCTCAACTGCTAAAATATGGAATCCTTAACCAGACCTCAAAGACCCTGTACCTCAACTGCTAATATGTGGAATCCTTAACCAGACCTCAAAGACCCTGTATGTCAACTGCTAATATGTGGAATCCTTAACCAGACCTCGAAGACCCTGTACCTCAACTGCTAAAATGTGGAATCCTTAACCAGACCTCAAAGATCCTGTACCTCAATATTTTTGAGAATATATGACAGGCAATTAATCCATGTTAGAAAAAAGACGACATGAAATTGGATCTAGGTCTGATCTTATTCGTGTTTTCACTGACATTCGAGTCTATCCCAATCAGTTTTGCAAATGTCTTTAAAGAGTCCATACCTGTGCATAAAAAAACATGGTACTAGTCAAAGCTTTACCAAGGATTAAATGTGTAAATAATGTTCTCTTTAATATTTTTGTCAGGTGATTGTTTAGTAGCCATGAATTTAGTTTGTCTTCTATGACATCAACACCAATAGCTGCTCACGTTTGACCTGGTAATGTAGATTGCTTCTGACATGGTAATATATACTGAAGAATTCAGTACATCTAGAGTGAATAAATGACCAGGTCAAGGAGAATAAATGACCAGGTCAAGGTGAATAAAGTAATTAAAGCAACAACATTAGCATTTTTCTGACCTGTTTTTAAATATGAAAAAACACTTGTCTGGGACAAGACCATAGAAAATATAAAACTATTACTTGTCCATCTTCAAAAATAAATAATATGGAATGGTGGGATATGGAATTTGATGAGCCCTGGACTGATTTTTTAAAAAAAATTTCCCCGTTTATAGTGGTGGCTTTGCTTTTTTGGCAAGTGTACATGTATGATGTCAATAATTTTCTCCATTTGCAGAGATCATTGCTTGTACTAAAAAGGTCAAACTAAAATGTCACCATGACAACGTCATGTTGTCAGGCAACCTGTGTTAAGTGTCCAACAGATACTGCATAATTTCCATTTCATTTAATTGTTTTTCAACAACTGCCTCCCAATCTTTATTTGCTGCTGGATTGGCTGGACTGGGGTGCATGATCATCTCAATACGAACACCATCAACTCCTGCTGAAGAGAGCACCCTTTGAGCTTTCTGTTCTGTAAATCTCCCAACACATACCAAAATCTTTACACCCAGCAATCGGATAGTTTCAACAAGGACAGAACCACAGTAGTCATTCAGCAAATTTCTCTCAGTGACAGGCAATTCAGGTGGTGTGATATTTTTTCCAGACTCTGACATAAACGTCAATGGACAGATATTGTGTACAAAACAGTGTTTGAAGAAATTTTCTGGAATTCCACATTTCTTCTTGAAGTATTCCCAAAATCTGGACCCACTGACCTGAAAAATATATGACACAGCTGTAAGTTCAAAGATTATACCAAAAATATATCAAACTGCAACAGGCTTCTAATTTTCCAAGACAGTTAGGGGATCCAATCACTATATATTTTCAAAGTCAGGCAAGTGCTAATTGTTATACTTTAATTACTTTTTCTACCTTTATGTAGCCATTCATGTCATCTGGGCATACTGAATGCTTGAATCTACCTCCATATGTTCATTCATAACCTGTGATACTACAGTAAGTGGTCAATGATTATTGTTGTATGTGCGTAAGTTCTATTGGGTGTGTCCTACTGATAATAAGTACTTCTGTGAGTGACAAGGGTAAGGTGAAGTTGTTTGCATTTGCAACATGTACAGTGGAGGAAATTTTGGCATATCTCTGAGTTACTTTCATGTACTGTGGCTGAAATCTAGATATTATACTTTTGGAGATTTTACATGATCTAAACATACAGTTAACCAAATTATTGCCCTCATGTGCTCAAAAACTCCGCTTCAATTATAAAGTACACTATCTTCATCAGTTATAAAAAAAGGGAAAGCGAATTTAACCACACTAGACAATACCAGTTTCTGAAAGTGCAATGTATGAATTACAAAATATATAAAAAGTAAAAACAGTCATCAGCTCTATTTTTTTGTTACAATTTAGCTTTGAAATTCAGTCACCCAAATTACACCCATCAATCATGCACCAAAATAAAGGGAATTAAAAGTTCCTTAAGCAATACCTAAGATATACAAGGTATTGTTTAAATAGCTAGGATAACCAGTGAGGAAAACCTGGGAAATTCATTTTGTTCAAAACATCTAACCATATGCAAAACATGAAACTGTATTCTGAAGGAAAGCTGTTTTCCAGTTCTTGCAAACTGGCATGGGTTGGAAATACAACCAGTGTGTTTGTCAACAGAACTGACAAATTCAGTATTTAATCAAGCATGTCTCATGACAGTTTTAGACCTCATAAAGCAAGTGTAGCACAGTATATGCATGACACTAGCCAGCATGTGCAGAAAATCCATGAATTTGGAGTTGCCAACACTCCACTAGGAAAAGCCATTTATAACAAATTGGGGAGAAAATTATCAATAAATGAAAACACAGCTAAAACCTTAGCCCATTGTGGGAAAAACTTTTATATGGAAATGATGTGTGCACTCCAGGAAAAGAAAGGTCTTAAACTTGGAGATAATTATAAGAGCAGATTCAGGACAAGAGACCTTGTTCTGCCAAATGATCAAGTCTTTAGAGAAGAAGTTAGGGAAGGTCTGAATTCCAGTAAATCCATTTCTGCTGATGTATTTCATTCTTTCACTGACAATTACGATGGCTATACACTGGCACTGATGCTACCATATCTTGGCAAGAGATAGATTATGTATAGTATGTGGACAGTAACAAAGCTAAAACATTAATCCCTTGGAAGAAATAAATAGTTTGTACATTCTTTTGTTTCTAATACTGATTAAAATACATTTTATTTGAACCTTGGCATGAGACTGAAATTTTGGGACAAGTGAAATTGCAGGTGGGGTGGGATGAGTGATTTCTAAAACCACTTGTCTTGGACAAGTAATTAAAATAAAAATTTTATCTGCCCTGTACATATTTATTATTACTGCTTTTAATGCTTTTCCTGGCACTAGCTCCCAGTCCAAGTAGAGTATTCCCACTGCCAATTATTAATCAGATGTCTAAAATCAAAACAACACAGCATGATCCCAGTCTAATCTCATGGTTATCTTCTGTCATACAAAATACATGTACTGTCCTTCTTGATTTGGACTATGACAAAACACAACATCAAAGCAGGGTGGAATAAGAGATATGGCAGCAGCAGCAGCAAGTAAGAATTAGATAATTAAAATTAGTTATATCCCCCAAAAAGTACATTTTAATAACAGTAATATATTAAAAGCTATTATCTGTATTGCTGAATTTGCCAGTTCTGATGGAAGCTGATGGCCCAAGATCAGGTATCAAAGTAAACTTACAATTGCTGTACAACTGATTGGAAGATGGCTGGACAACTGATTGGAAGATGGACAACTTGCATGGCTGACATAACTGAACAGAATGTTAACTGAGACCAACAGAATGTGACTTTCTTGACATCATTCAAAGAAAAATGATTAAGAAAGTCTAAAGATGTGGAAAAATAGCACTAACCTCATGGGCTTTGATGCTTATGAAAGAAGGATCACTCTAGGTACAAGATTTATAAGTTATTTTAATAGGACAATCCACCTCGAGCTGGTAGTTGCCAAAATATAAAAACAAGTCTACCACTGGGTTTTTCTACTGATGAAAAAAATTATTTTGCTACCAACTGGTAAAGAGACAATTCTGTTAGGTCTACTTATCCTGGTCTGGACAGACTGTCTGCATAAACTGTCCTGGTTTGGACATGCTATACTGTTTATTGCATGCAATGTAGTGGCCTCTCAGAGTAATCTCCCCCGAAGATACCAACAAAAGAGGAAAGGGGCATAAGTGCCCCCTTGATGTCTGATGAACACTATAACTGACGCACTGTCCACTGTGACAGACTTCCTTCCCAGCCCCTCTGATGACCATGTCATATGAAAGACAGGAAGGATAACAGTTTTAAACTGGATCTGAATGTTCTGCTGGGACCCCTGTTTAAAACATTTAGGAGAAGAAACATAAACCTTTTAGGACATGGGCATTTCTTCTTTGGTTTAGTAGAACCAGGTTCAGGTACTGATGATGTTGACTGATCCCTTGAATCTTTCAAAAACACTATAGAGATTATTCATCTGAACAGAGTCTATGTTGTCCTCCAGTAAAACTGCTGGTATCTCCACAGCAACATCCTTATGGTGGTAGGTAGGTAAGCTCAGCAAAGATTGTGATGGACACTGACAGCACCTCTTGTTGTCTTTGTAAAATCCTTTAATAATCTCTGTAAAATGGCCACAAAAAATTGATAGAAACAGCAAAAATGGGGTGTGTATAGCCTCAAAGAATTTAATATACAGATGGGTCCAAGCCCCTGCCAACAACCCGAGTCCAAATCAGGAGGAAGGGGAATTAAGGGGGGCATGTGGGCAAATGGACACTGTAACTTGAGGTAAAAGCATAAATGATTGGACAGACCACTCTCTCTTCTGTCTTTCATCTCATGGCATCTTGCCAATGTCTGTGTTAACTCCCTATCCACTGCAGAGCAAGAGAGCAACTGAATGTCAGTTTTAGAGGGTGCCAGAGTGGCCCTTCATGCTGGAGAGAATTCTAAAACAAGATCCTGAGGGACTCGGACATAAACATGTAGGAAGGACATTGTAGCTTTGTCAAAAGTCCAAACATCTTTCTTTCTATCACCTTGCCTGTAGAGTGGGAGAAACATGAAGACCCCAAGGAAAGTGAGGAGCCTAATGCAAGTGGATTTTTTCAGTGTGAATGAAAAGTTCATTGTCCTGTCCCTGCTTTGAGACAGGACTCCCCCTTTGTGTTTCTCTACTTCAAGAGATGGAGTTAACAAAAGTGGATTCATCATTCAGTCTCTGCTCACAGGACATAACAGAACAAACAAACTGCTGCTTTCTCCCTTGGGAAGGGTTTTGATGATACTTCTTCTACACAAGAAAAAGAGAGCTTCAGCTCCTCTCAGTTTTCTTTCATTATGAAGTCAGTGTGGATGGGAAGAGTCTACAGCCTGCCTGTCTGCCAGCCCATGGGGCTATGATAAATTCATTGATGTCATCATGACAGGAGAGAAAGGCATTGTAGACTCATCATCAAGTGATGGGAGTCCCCATGCACCAGAAGGAGTGAATGGGAACATAGCAAAAATAAGGGGCTTCTACCATCTCCTCAGTGGATGATACATACATGGAAATTGACACTACTGTCCTTACCCAGTGCCCCCTTCATAGGATGCAGTGAACATTACTGGACATTACCCAATGCATGAAGAAATAGACGTTTTCCTTGTGCCGGTAAGGCTAGACTTGCCACCAGGTGTTGGCAATTTCCTTCTGACAGAATGTGTCAAGGATCCTGCTCTCATGGGAGCTGAAAACTTCCTTCTGCCAGGAAGTGCCAGTGATCCAATACTAGTTAACTAGATGATTTCTGTATTATGGGAACTGACAACGTCCTTCAGAAAGTACCTTAAACCCCTAATGGTAATAGAGGGGGTCTTCCAATGATGAAGTGGTGAAAATGGGTCCATTCTTCATGTCCCTGTAGTCACTGTTACTTTCTAGTAAGTCCCATACCTCGTCATACCAATCATAACAAAACAAATAAGCATACACATGAAGTGCATGCAAAGTGGGTAGGGTATGTTCCCAAGCAGCATTTCTATGAATACATTTATCCACATCTTCAGGCATACTAAATATTATTATTATTATTATTATTATTATTATTATTAAGATAAAAATATCAGTAGATTTGTGCCTTCTATAATCACATTACAGACTGCTCTGGTGGCCTAGTGGTTAAAGCATCCGCCTCTGATGCAGGAGGTTGTGGGTTCGATCCCTGGCCAAGTCATACCAAAGTCTTATAAAAATGGTACTAACAGCTGCCTTGCTAGGCGCTCGGCATTAAGAGGTTAATGTTAGGACTGGTCGACCTGGTGTCAGGATAATATTTGCGGCATGATGCCCCAGTGCTAGATATCACTATAAACTGCCACACTGCGGACATCGTAGTGATATGACTGAAAAATTGGTAAAGCTATGTTAAAAATCCAAATCACACACACACACACACACACACACACACATTACAGAAACCAGTGAGAACCAGTCTACAGATGACTGGAAATCATATACCAGTGGGAACCAGCCTACAGATGACTGGAATATACCTGGGCAATTATGTGTGGCTGAGTAATCAAATTTTGAATGCCAAAATTTGTACACAACAAGCTGCTAACTGATTACCTTACTTATGTAATCTTTAGAGTTTAAGACTAAATGTGAGATATTTTAATGAAGGTGTTATAAGTAATAAAGGGATAAATGGTGGTAAAGACTTTCTTAAAGATCAGATGACTTTTGGCAGATGTGACATAGAAGAGATTGACCAAAAACTGATTTTGGCAGAAACGCTGGAGTTGGCATTTTTATTATTTTGTATTATTCAATTGTTTAATTGTTATTGTGTTGTTCAAGATGTTTTAGAGGAATATTTAATGATATGTTTTATTTCAATTCATGTCAAAATGCTGACACATAAGCTTTGTCCTAATGTTAAAAAAGATAACAATGGCTAATAAATAGGAAACTCTGGATTACATCTGAAACTTTCTCCATATGATGAACTTAGAGGAGTAATACAGAGCAGGAAGCAACCAAAAAACAAACAGCCATAGGAAAACTTAAGTCTGAGGTTTCTTGCAGGCTGAACATGGTTGTTTTGTCCTTGTCAAACTCCAATCATAAAGAGAAAATATTCTTTGTAAAATAATGTGATTCAAGGGGAAATCTCGACCAGAAAACTACTATTAGCCTGTTAAATGTGAAAATTAATAATCACAATGAATGTCATAACTGGTCAGTGATCATGTGAAGGAAACTAAAAAGGATTGTGGCTTTAATAAAGCAAATAATTTTGCAGTGAACTACAAGATATACAGCTCTTCCATTTTCATTGAATTGTCATACTCATATTAATTAATCAATATGGTTCAAAGAAGTACATTTTCTTTTCTGTCTCAGGCTCAGAAATGAACTGCCAGTGATAATCATTCATTCAGACTCCAAGTAACAGAAAGTTAGTAACAATTCTGATGAGAAGAAATCTCCCAAGTTGTAGGAAATCTTTAGCATCAGTTTCCTCCATGATTAAAGAAGAAACCCAGCTATAAGCTCATGACAAAAATAACTGACTCTGGAGATGTTCATTTTGACTCTTTAGATTTTAGTGTCAAGGGTCAAAGGGCTCCAATTTTGAAATTTTTTGAGAACCCTGTCCTTATGTTAAACCATGCAAATTACAAGCAGTGACGCAGCTATTTACCTCACGTCGCAAACAGTGCAAACCCAATATTGGTCTTTTAGGGTGTTCTTTGTAGGGTTTGTAGATGTCACCTTCAATTGTTAACCAGTCCCTCACTATTGCTGCATCTCCAAATGGAACCTGGAAATTAAAAATAATATCATTGGATATTGATCAATTTATCTATTACCACATTTAACCTAACACCTGCAACATCCACTTATAAAATATTATCTGTATAATTTCTCAAGGGTAAAGTTCATCATAATAAGTGTGTATCAATGATGCCATGAACAAGGTCATAATAAAGTGCATGTACAAACTTGCAGAGTTACCTCCCTTTGTCTATGTTGTACGCTCTACACCATGATTGTGCTTTCTCTCTTCTAATTCGGTTGTACTAAAACAAAAACATGTAAAGCTCAGACATTTTTGTGGCTGATTTAAACCTTTAGTTGAGTAGTAATGAGACACTATCATTGGACAGTGATAAATTTTAAGAAAACTAAGCAGTATTAGGCAAATATTAGAAGCCATTCCCAAGGAGGCATGCATCAGGTATTTTTTAAACCGAGTTTTGACCACACATGATGAATTTGCACTTATCAAGTGTATGTACTTTGTGCTATATATGATACACAGATCATTTCAGTTTTGACATGAAAAAGTAAATCATAAATTATATCATTTTCCTTCAACAAAATATATCATTACAACCTCTGTGGCAAAGACAATACTGACTGCAGTAATTTTAATTTTTAGTTGGCCTATCATTCCCTCATGATCCATGAGCTCCACCTAATAAGATAGAAGCAAATAAATACAAGAATAACTGGCATTTTCAAAAAAAATATACACAAGAAATTAAACACAGTGAACTCTGGTTAGTTATCAGATGTAAATGCCTAGAAGTCCTGCAAACTACACGGACTCAGATCTGCCATTACATAATGCACTGGCAAATCTGGTCTGTGAAGTTTGTTAGGAGTAATCAATAGTACAGACAACATACACCCTGACCTATCAGTGCATTATGTGACAGAAGATCAGGATCTGTGTTGCTTGTTGTTGAACTTGACTTATAAGCGGGTTTATATGGCAAGTTTCAACCCATTCATAATGGCAAATAAAAATATTTTTAGTGTCATTAAATTTTTGAATGGTCTGTAAATGGTCTGCACCAGGAGACACAGAAGAAGCTGTTGAACAATGTTTTAGTCTTGATTCTCAGAATTACTTTTGTTGCTAAGAAAGAAGAAAATATTGAAATACATTATATATATACATTATATATGGAATACGTTTGCTTGGATCAATCATAAATACTGTACTGGATCAAGAATAAGTAACCATTATGTGACAACAAATTTAAACCCTCTAAATAAAGCATATCCCCTAGATTAAAATGTACACATCACTGAACTATCAGACAGTATGAATAGCTACCATCATTTAAAAACTGGTTCAGACCTCCTAAATTAAGCATATTCCATAAATTAAAATGTTATAATTATATATCATAGAACTGCAAAGCAGTATGGATGGTGCCTCATAAATTTTGTTGCACTGTACTCTTTGATAAGAATTTTATGGTGATGAGTTATGTTTTCTCAATAAATTAAAAAATAGTTCTGCTCATTATAATTACCTACCCCATTCTGTGCCATTCCAAATGAATCACCTACCCCTTTCTGAGCCATTCCCAATAAATTATATATCCCATTTTGTTAAGTTCCATTCTGTGCCATTCCAAATGAATTGCCAACCCAATTCTGTGCCATTCCAAATGATTTACCTACCCCATTCTATGCCATTCCAAATGAATTACCTATCCCATTCTTTGCCATTCCAAATGAATTACCTATCCCATTCTATGCTATTCCAAATGAATTACCTATCTAATTCTGTTCCATTCCAAATTAATTACCTACCCCATTCTGTGCCATTCCAAATGAATTACCAATTCCATTCTGTGCCATTCCAAATGAATTATTTATCCCATTCTATGCCATTCCAAATGAATTACATATTCCATTCTATGCCATTCTAAAATGAATTACCTATCACATTCTGTGCCATTCTAAATGAATTACCTACCCAATTCTGTGCCATTCCAAATTAATTACCTACCCCATTCTGTGCCATTCCATATGGACCTGGATTCATTCCCAAGAACAAGACCACTTTCTCTGAGTTACAAAACCTGGACACATAGTTTAGGTGTGTATTGAATGCATACTCAAGTGGGTTGTAAACACAATACACTTTTGAGCCAAACTGTAATGACTTCAGTTTTTCACATAGTCTCTGTTCTATTGATAAAAACTCAAATGCTAATGGAGAGGTTTGTGTTTCATTATATACATGAGATAACTCCTCATTACTCCTAACTGATACAAAGTTGTGGAAGTTAAATATTGTCCTCCTTTGCTCCAAATCTATTTCTTGTTTCACTTGTAACAAATTATCATGGCTTGGAGTAGAATGGTCTACATCTGAAGATGAAATAAAATCATAACTTTCTTCTTTTTCAGATGAAGATGGCCCAGAAAGGAAATTGTCCAACTTTTGCCTCTTAAATTTTAATGAATCTGCAAATTGTAAACTTGATTCAGCTATATTCTGTAACTTTGAACCTCTCTTTTGAGCTGGAATCTTTGTGACTTTCATAAAATCAGTCAATTTTCTAGTAACCAATGTGTCTCCCTTGGAGTGATATTTATAATCCACTGTATTACTGACCAATTTGCCTCCCTTGGAGCAATATTGATAATCCACTGCATTACTGACAGCTTCTGCCATCCGAATTCCATCAAAATTTGACGACACAATCTCAGGTTGACAATGCACTCTTGGTAATTCAGGGTCACTGTGAAGAATACCTCTGTCTGCACACCACCGTTTATTACCTCTAATCATGCCATCGAGATTCCAGTCCCGCTGGTCTTGGCATGGCTGCATGGAGTGTAGCATGGATCTTTCAGGTTCCTCTGTTTTATTAACAACACAATGTTGGGAAGTTCCTGCATTCTTTTGCTTATCACTTGTACCATCCTGCTGGCACGGTAAAGTTGGTGACATTGACCAGCTCATATCTATGACCCAATGACTTGATAAAGACACTGTCAATAAAGCAACATTTTATTTGAGTACTTTGATGAACATGGCACCTAATGTGTAAAGTTGTAAATTACATTCAAAATGATTTTGAATGCAGAGATATCTTATATGGAGTCTTTTTTTCAGTTCTAAATATCAATATTCCCTCTGGAAGTTGATGCACAACCTGTATCAGTTATCTCTGACTGCACATATTCATTGTAATGGTCTTGAACAAACTGGTTAACCTGCGATTACATATAACCGAGCCATAGGTAGTACTCTTAGTTTCTGCTATGAAATCTAAGATCATAGAGTCTGTTCTGGAAGAAGCTGGTTCCTGTGCTGATCAAATTTACTAATTAAAGATCCTTTCTGCATGTTCAGAGCAGGGACTAATACATGCAAATTTCTTGCATTGCAAGTCTCTGTTTCCAAATTAAAACATCAAGCTCTTGACAGCAAAATAATGGTAATGTTGCACTAAATTCTGACTAGTTGGATGTGAATTCTAGAAGAAAACAACCACTGGAATAAAACTGGTTTCTCTTTAAATGTTCTTTTATATCCAAGCCTTCACTGGTTGGTTAGGGATATAAATTACCTGGAAAAAAATTAAAATATTCATTAGGAACACATATATGACTAATCAACTCATAAAAAAACATATCAAGATGTTTTAAGATGTGCAGTGAGCAGATGAAGAGTATACCAGCACTGTACAAGCCACTAACTCAACTTTGGAGTACCTCGCATGTATTGAGTCTGCAAACTTCTAACTAGAATAAGAAGAAAAAAATTATCAACAAAAACAGTGACAAAACTTTAAAATAAGGACTATCACATATGGCTGACGGAATCATGTCTATCTACAATGCAATATACAATAATGGGATTCTTTTTTATAAACTTTAAAAATTGTAATGGGGTTGGATTTTTTTTTATAAACTTTAAAAATTGTAATGGGGTTGGATAAAACAGATCACAAAAAGTATCTGGTTGCAATACTGAGAATCAACTATATTTAAACCAGTAATATCACCGATATGATGCCAGTATTGCTTAAAAGTGCAAACACTGGAAAAATACCACTTGTTGATTATTATCATTAATATTTCCAGTATTAATTTAAGCCTAGATTGTTAGTGAACACTTGTTTGCCAGTTTTTTCAACATTGGTTTGTCAGTAGTACATGTACAATAGAAGATTCTAGTCTCTACATCCACTTCCAATGTAGAGTCCTCCTTGACTTCTGATTTAAAAATTAGGTGTTGTCATTCATTACTAAGCCACAGTAAGTTGTGGGCAATACTTGCAACTACCCAGGGCACCATTTTGCTGTGTTGTGGGGTTTTATTTCTCAAAGTGGTGGGGCATCAATGGCATTCACCCAGGGCATCATATCATCCAGAACAAAATTTGTGATAACCCTCTATATATGTGTGTGTGTGCTTGAAGCTCTAATACTGTTAGACTAATAAATAATAAAAAGTACTGTTACAATTAGTATTCTAAACTGTTAGACTAATAAATAATAAAAAGTACTGTTACAATTAGTATTCTAAACTGTCAGACTAATAAATAATAAAAAGTACTGTTACAATTAGTATTCTAAACTGTCAGACTAATAAATAATAAAAAGTACTGTTACAATTAGTATTTTAAACTGTTAGACTATTAAATAATAAAAAGTACTGTTACAATTAGTATTCTAAACTGTTAGACTAATAATTAATAAAAAGTATTTTTACAATTAGTATTTTAAACTGTTAGACTAATAAATAATAAAAAGTACTGTTACAATTAGTATTCTAAACTGTTAGACTAATAAATAATAAAAAATACTTTTACAATTAGTATTCTAAACTGTTAGACTAATAAATAATAAAAAGTACTTTTAAAATAAGTATTCTAAACTGTTAAAAATGCTGTAGATGCCACCATAAAAGCTAGAAAATAAATATTTCAATTATAAACAATATGCATTTATTTATTGTCAATGATCATAAGCAGACATGAAAAGAATATTAGTTTGACTAAGAAATATTTAATGCAACCTTCCAATTACTTAAAGTATACATAAAACATGTTTCAGTATGGACATTTCAATTGATACTGTTGACAGGATCAACAAATTTAAGATGTCTGCATGGTCCAACACTAAAAAAAAAATAACAAGGAAGAAAAAAATCAATTTATTTATGTTAACAATGTTAGACTTTTGCTGCATACATGGTCTGTTAGTTAAAATATAGTGTTTAAACACAGAATTAGCCATCAACCAGAAGGACCAACATTTTGCCAAATGCTTGGTCCGATGACATACATTGGTAACAGGTTTATGGACCAATTGTAATTTTGCACACTGGTTCCAGTCAAGCCCTGATATAGTGCACACATTACATGTATGTGAACTGTCAGTATAATGTATTGAAAACAAATCCGATTAAATATGATTTAAAGAAGACTGTCTTACATGAACATTTGTTTTTCACTGCTATTTTATACTCATTATACCATGTTACATTACAATGCACTATGGATATTAATGCAGTAATGCCATGGACCCCAGTGCTAATATTGCATGGACAGAATGTTTTTGTTTCTAAAGATAAGAATAATTTTTATATCTATCTGGGGGCCAGAATTGATCAAAATATCCAAGGCACATTGGCAGAATACTGACAGGCTTAAAGCCTTAGAAGTGCATCTACCACTAGACTGACAAGGTACATTTAGGTTCACATGAGTCCATAGTCAGTATGTACTTAAAGAGAAGTCTGATTGCTTGACCAATCACGGTTTCTGTTTCATGTCTCTTATCCATGAAGAATCCATGATAATGTTGTGGACTGGGCTACAAACTAATAGATTCAAGCACTTCTTTGAGGTTCATGTTCACATTTTCTGGAGTAAAATCTCATAGACTGGAACATAATTGGAGACATACAAGTAAACAATCATTCATCTGGAACAAAAGTTAATTCAAAGAGCATGAAATAATATGTTTAAAACTGTTTCATACTGCTCAATGAACCAAAATGAAACAGGAGCTGATACTGTGCTTGGAATACAAAAACATCATAAAAGATCATGTGCGTGAAAATAACAACTTGTGTAAAGGACAATGTCAGCTCATCTTTCTTTTCATATTTGGGCCAACCACTGAATAGACAGGCACTGGGGCGACTATTTGGTCCAAACTATAGGCACTGGGGATGTAATGTTCACTTGAATAAAGCCCTATTGTGAATTCTTAATTTTGGTGTTTAATGTTGTGTATTAAATGACCAGACTATTTACATGCACTACTGAGGTAAAACAACTGTATTTACCTTCAAGAAGAGTTTGTGTGACAAATGTGGGCCAGAACTGTACCGCTTTTGCTAGCAGTCTTTCCCCTCTGGCACACAATTCCATCACAGATTTGTGTGATACCACCTTGCAAAACTCTTCATTTCAGTAAAGGGGGGAAGGGCATCTTTAAGGGGTCATAATGTTAAATCTATGACATATATCATGTGTTTTCTCTCCCAGCTATAACTGTATAAAGTCTGACAGAATATTTGATTTACTTTATGTTGTACTTTTGACCCCCTGCCTGGTACCCCCAAAGAGCAAAAGCCAAGGATAAACCCACCTCATCTTGCAGATCATTACTTCATGGGAAAAAATAGGCACAAAGTTCCATGAATATTTACCAACTGATTTATGAAATGCTGTAAGCGACAGATGCATGCATAAAAGACATAGGGTTTCACAATATGACCAAATAAGGTGCTATAGAAAAAAGAGATTGGGAGTTCTATGTGTTATTTGCAGTATATACAACTAGGAAAACTTGAGCATCCTGGATGTTAAGAAACTGCTTACAGAAGGCTCAGAGTGTGTGATGGGTACAGAAGGCTCAGTGTGTGTGATGGGTACAGAATGCTCAGTGTGTGTGATCGGTACAGAAGGCTCAGAGAGTGTGATGGGTACAAAAGGCCCAGAGTGTGTGATGGGTACAGAAGGCTCCGAGTGTGTGATGGGGAGGAGATCTAATAACTCATGTTTTTACTCGACTGCAACGATCAGAATATCGTATCACAAAGAGGAAAAGGGCAAATTTATCTGAGGCTGATTGGTTCTCAAACAGCTGTGAATAAGTGAATGAACAAAAACTTCAGTTATGTACATCCGAAAGAAAAAACGGTCAGAAGTGCGCTACCTTCCGAGCATAAAAGTGACAAATGGTTTCATTTATAATAAAATTGGCCGGAGTGATCTTTATAAGCACACTGCTTAATATAAATATCAATTTCAGGCACAGGATTCGAAAACAGGTTACACTTAAATATCTTGAACGAATCTATCGTGCGAGTAAATACCATGTGCAAACTAATGAAAGAAATATTCACATCAAACCTGATCCTATGATCTCTTTGCCACACATCTTATCTTTTTGCCACACATCCTATGATCTCTCTGCCACACTACATTCCCATTATCTCTTTGCCACAATAAATATTATGATCTCTTTGCCACAATAAATCTTATGATCTCTTTGCCACAATAAATCTTATGATCTCTTTGCCACAATACATCTTATGATCTCTTTGCCACGATACATCTTCAATCAGATAGCCATATAACTTGAGTGATTTAATTTTTGACAATAATGTACATGTATCGGAGGTGGGTGGGTACCATCCGAACCGGTGTCAGAGCTCAATATGCCTTGTTTGTTTTATCCAGACAGAAACGGCATTGCTAGCTAGCTGAAACAGTATTTATCGCGGTATCAACTGTTTTTCGATAGACCTCAATCCTAATGTTTGGTGAAATAAATATACTTTCTATCCTACTTCAGAATGCGTGTCACACACACTGACACAGAGAACAATGATTATCAATTTGAAAAGGACGGAACCAGACGCTACACTGCATTTAAGAGAGATAACTCTGCTGGAACTAAACAGATGTAAGAGTTATCCAGTCACAACAGATGCATTTTCAAAGGTGTGTCACATTTTTAAAACTCAGAAAAGATACAAAATATGACCTAGATATGAATTGACATAATCTGACATGTTGCCAAGAGACTCAACTTTATTTTAAGCCTGATAGAAACTACAACTTTTGCATAATGCACCAATCACAGCTAGTTTTGTTGTTTATTTCTGAATACAATGCTTACATATTAAGCTCCGCCATTGCGACAAATAATAGTGTGCTGTGCACACAAGTTTAAGCCCCGAAATGAGTGCATCATGGCAACTGAGGTAAAATCTCCTAGAGTGATGGCTTCTGTTTCTCGAGTAGTCGACGTATATGGTCGAGTGGCCAATCACGGGGGTTGGGGGTGGGTAACATTCTTTTCTCAGATATCTTGAAAAAGAGACATTCTTGCTCTGATTTGTACACAAAATGAGCTAATATTATCCATTATATTAGCTGAAAAACATTCGCAAGGTAAAACAACCCAAAAAATATCCCAGTTCAACAATAAAATACCAGACTTCCAACCCCAACCCAATAACAATAATTAGTTGGTCAGTCTCTAATAAGATTAATTATTAAGGCCTCTGTAGATAACAACACTCAATGAATGTAAATTCTCCAATTTTAAGTCATTCACATCCAAATTTGTTTGTTTGCTTTGTTTCACTTTATTTTAGTCAAGACATGTGGGCATAAGAAAGTGGCCATACTTAATACCTTGAATGTGTAAAGAGCCCTTTCATGGTCAACTAATATTTCTTGTTAATTATTTTAACTGTTTCATCCTCGAGATGGCTGTTAATCACATCACGGTAATCGGTTAACTGCATTCGCCAATGATCGACGTGAAACGAAGTTGACCAATGATATTTGGCGAGTGAATGCGTGGGAAAGGATGATGACTTTAGGTTTGAATCGTTAGGGTGTCTAACAGCCAGCTGTCTAGATGGTACAATTGTTGTTATAGCACATCTTTTTGTCAGTATACCAAATTTTGAATTATGGTAATTGACACCACGTCATCAAATTTAAAGAAGATGACTTTTCAATATTTAGTTTATTTTAATTTTATTTTGTTTGGGTACAAACAACTTCTTCTTCTTCTTTTTTTTTTTTGAACTCCATCTTTTATGTAACTATATTATTATTATTATTATTATTATTATTATTATTATAAAAATCAATATAACATAGAAGCACACCTGAAAAACTTAACCTTTCCCTGGATTCAGTTGCGACTCAGATGATGATCTATTTTAATTTTAAACTGGATTTTACTTCGTGCAGAGTTTTAAGATGCTCATTAACAAAACTAAATAATTTTGTCTTTATACTGGGAACTTTTTTTATTGTCTCATCAAAGGAATTTTAAGCAAAAATTATAAAACATAAACAAAAGCTTATGGGATAAAAAGAAAAGAAAATTGGTTTGCATCATTCATTTAACGTTTACACTCGCAATTGAAACATAAAGGCAATTTCCCCTTATAATAAATATATACAACTTTCCACGAATGATACAAGATGCTAAATTTTAAGTTTTTGTTTGTCCTAACTATAAATTCAAGTGGCATTATATTTGCAGTGTCATTCTAAAGACAAAGTTGACTGTAGACGAAGGAAATTATGCGTGTACAAAACACGGAATATTGATTATGTAATAAATGATTGGTCAACACTATTGGGCATTAGATAAATATTCCACTCACATATAATTGATGTATTTGGCTATCTCGTCATACCAATTGCCACCTGGTGAACAAATCATATTAGAAAAAGATGTACATCTATAAATGCTGATATGAGACTTCTACTGTGTTAGAAAAGTAAAATTATATATATATATATATATATATATATATATATATATATATATATATATATATATATATACACACACACACACACACACACACACGCTCTTCTCTACTAACGAGAAATATTGTCTATCAAAGCAATCAATCATTCCCAATGTTACAAATTCAGAGCTGAACGTCCGGCGTACAGTCGCATCCAAAGTTTATTTATCGGTGTGGCTGATTTACAGACAGTCTGGGTCGATGAGACGCATATAGTTTATGCGATTCACAGATTCATATCCCGTTAAACAGAGTCATGTAGAAGTTGTTATGAAATAAATATGTGCCACGTTTAATTGAGGCCTAAAAATATTCAAGTGCGGGTTTAATTTTGACCAAGAAACTGAATTTAGCATCTTCACAGTCAAACAAGAGCCATAGCTAGAAAATGTATTTGATAATATTTTACCCATCCAGAGCCATTTTGTGTCGAAACTGTAAACTATGTTTCACTCCAATTTAAATGTAATTAGCAGAGGTTAGAATGCAAACAAGCCAACATAAGCATGTTATCGTTAAAAGTTCGATGCAGGTGTGACGTTCGTGAAAGGCAGAGGATGTCATTATGGTGATAACGTTCCAAGTTGAAGCTGAATCTGTTGAAGTTGTTCAAGTTAGTGTTCCTAATGCATGGTAGACTCTTTAAGCAAAATGATAAAGGGTATGAAAATCATGTTTGTATAGGTCAACTCTTATCTTACATTGGCTGACATTTCTCAGAATATATTCTTAAACTATTTGAATTTAGCCTAGATAGGCAAGAGTGAAGTCAAAGAGAATACCAGCCAGTCTAAATTCTGTGTTAATACTATCGTCCTAAACTGAAATAAATTTGTCTTAATCTCAGCTTTTCATTTCTGCATATTTTATCTTAATCTTGTCTTATAATTTCTGGATTTTATATATTTCTTGTCTTAAAAATATCTTAATTATCTTGTTTTAAAATATTTTAATTATGTCTTAATGTTATATAAACGTGTTTTGATGTCTAATATTAAATTTGTGCGTCATAGCAGTGTTGCTATGGGTTTATCGACAATTTTGAA